>CM065134.1:16300000-16467500 GCA_033026305.1 Cirrhinus molitorella
CATGGGCTAAGTGTATTTATGTGTGAAGCTAATTCTGATTTCTAATAGAGTTTCGAAAGGTTTAATTATGTTTTGAGGCAATTTTGTTCCCCACCATACAAACTGACTAAAAACAACAATGTTGAATAGGGGTTGAATAATTATGACACAGCTGTGTTATTTAAAAAAAATCCTAGAACTTAAAAATATTACATTATATGTTAACATTATAACTTATCATTGCCAGTTAAAGTTTCTTATGCTTATCAAGGCTGTTTTCCCTTGATCAAATATACAGAAAAAAAACATTTAATATTGTGAAATATTTTTATGATGTAAATCAATGTTTTTCTATATTAATATTCAATGAAATTAATTTATATCTGTAATTAAAGTTGAATTTCCAGAATCATTACTTCAGTCTTCAGTGTCACATGATCTTTCAAAAATCATTCTAATATGCTGATTTATTATCAGTGCTGCAAACAGTTGCACTGCTTAATATTTTTTTGGAACCTGTGATACTTTTTTCAGAATTTTTTGATCAATAAAAGGTTAAAAAAAACAGCATTTATTTAAAATAGAAAGGTTTATACAATATACACTACTGTTCAAAAGTTTGTGGTTTCAGTAAATCTGTATTCTTTCTTTTTTTGAAAGAAATAAATACTTTTATTCACCAAGGATGTGTTAAATTAATAAAAAGTGATAGCATAAATTTACATTGAGATTTATATTTTGAATAAATGCTGTTCTTTTTAACTTGTTATTCATCAGCGAATCCTGAAAAAAGAATCACAGATTGCAAAAAAATATTTGGCAGCACAACTGTTTCCAACATTGATCATTCTAATAATAAATCAGCATATTAGAATGATTTCTGGAGGATCACGTGACACTTAAGACTGGAGTAACAGCTGATGAAATTTCAGCTTTGCATCACATGAACAAATTACATTGTAAAGTATATTAAAATAAAAACCATTATTTGCAATATTACTGTTTTTTTCTGTATTTTTGATCAAATAAATACAGCCTTGATAAGCATAAGAGACTTTAAGTGAGAGGGTGTGTCCAACATTGTATTACTAACTTGTTTATATTTCAATAAGCCAGATTTATAGCCATTAGAATTGGCCACAGCATTGCTTCTCAGTCACTGTTTTCAACATCTTATGTTAATTACAGACTACAAATTAGTTTTCAGTAGTCAAACTGTTTTGATTTGTGGACTAAGTAATTATTTGAGAAAACAACTTCATCTAAGTGTCATTTTCTTTCTTTTAGCCTGGTCATCTCAAAAGCCTCCCCATGGAGATTGGACCAAAGCCACTAGAAGGCAAGCCTGCAGCCTTTAGTAAAATAAAGTGTAATGGCTAATGCTAGGGAACGAAGAAGAGAATGACTGAAAAGCATTAACTTTCTGTTCTTCATAAACAACTCAAGGTGAGTAGGCTGTTTCTGAATTTCTGTTTAAAGGTTCACAGAAGTGCCCTGAAACATGCAGCGTTCTTCTATGTGGTGACGTAATTTCAACTGAAACAGGAAAACAGGGCAAGCCATACCGAGCAGCCCCGTCCACTTTTGAAAATAGCCAATAGCGTTCCGTTTATATTTGTTTGGGCCAGAGCTGTTGAGCTAGGTAAAGCCACATTTGACAGCTTATAACAGCCACAGTCTAATAGATTATATCCCCTAGATTCAATATGAAACTCTTACTAAAACAAAACAGTGATCATAATCATGCTGAGGCTGTGTAGTTTCAGCAGCAGCTTCAGCAGCTATTTATAGTGTAGGAGGTAGGACACTATGGATTCTAGAGAGCATCTGATTGGACAGAAGGTTTGATGAGAAGCTGAAGTGCAGCGTGATGTCATTAAGATTGCTGATTCATATTGGCGGAGAAATTGATGAGACTAGGTTTTGAATGCTCATATCTTATAAATGAAAATTTTGTCATTGTTTTGGAGCACATTAGCTTATAGATAATATTTTAAGGCTAAAATATTCATACCAAAAGCTAAAAAACTTTAATTTTGTTTAGTTTAACCCCTTTTGTTAGATATATAACAGGCATAGCCTATTCATTCATAAAGCTGAACGGCAAATTTAGCACAATTCGGAATAACAAATAAAAATAGTGCTGTATAATTAAACTAAAATTACTACACGCCATTGTCTTCTTTGGTATTTGTCATCTTCTGATTGGTCAACTGCAGATGGATCATCAAATCGTCTCGTCCAACCGCACATACACCATGAATCTAAACCGACAGCGTCCAATTTTTTTTTACATGTTTCAAAATTATCAGGAGGACAGGAGGTGCTCGTAATGTTCTCGGATTGGCCCATAATTCTTCTCACACGGTACAAGCTGCAAGCATCTACGATTTTCTCCTGAGAGACAGCTCATACGACAGCAAAAATCGCACCGTGTACCTTTTGACAGGAAGCATGATTTTGATACCGGAAATACACTATACTTAATCAAACGCTGTTTAGGTTGAATGTATTAAAATAAGAAGAATCATTTTTGCATTTCGATGCATGCTTCGCTGGGTTATTTTTTAATTTTTGTCAATCTTCCGTCTGTCCAATGATTGTAAACAGTCATTAGATACATCAGACTGAAGATTTTTTACCGGTCAAATCTGAATTTAAGACTTTTTAAGGCCTTTTATTTGGAAAATGTTATTTAAGACATTTTAAGACTTTTTAAGGACTTAATGTTCTCATTAATTTCTATAGTATCCTTAAACGGCAATTGACTGTCACACAACTCTGTTTGAAATTCACTGATGACAAGGCCATAATGTGATTGGTTTTCGAGGCACACGTGATCCAAGTTGACTTTTACGTTTTTTCCAATGGTAAGTAATACAGACCCTTGTATCTCCCAATAGTAAGACAATCTCTGATTGGACTAATGGCCAATAAGAGCCCTAGCATTCCTTGAATCATGTCATGGTCACGGAGCGGTCCTTGTTTCGTAAAGCTCCATGGAGGAAGCCATTCTAATGAGGGGATGACACAACATGTCAGGCGGTAGGTCATAGATGCCGCTAACATTTGCAGCAAGTGCGACGTCTTCCATTGGGACATCAAACTGAAGAACTGCTGGTGAACAAGGACACCTTTGAGGTCAATTTGCCTACAAATTCTTCTGTGGTATGTGTTGTGAACTGTCTTGTTAATTAGCTCACAGAAATGTATCCTATACCCACATACTGTATAGTCAACATGCTGTGGAAATATTAACATCATTAAACATCCGAAAAAAACTCTTTCATCTAAGCACAAGAGCATACTGTCCACCAGAGGTCAACCTGACAGGCAGGTACCATGCAAAGCTGACAAAAGAGTAGTCACTAGGGATTCTCTTGTTCCCATGACTTGCAAATAATAACAACTGGACAAGACCTGGCCTGTCACAAGGTCACATCTTCAACAAAGAAGGACAATTTGTATTTTAAATCACACAAAAAGACCTATAGCTTGAGAGAAAATATGTGTAAAGTATATGCTAATAATTAAAGGTCTCTCAAATAATTTGGGATTGTCTGTAGCCAGATCCAGCAGAGACACTCTGGTAAAGATGCATCTTCATGAGGTTTAAAGTATGATTCTAATGCTGCCTTCATGTGCTATCGGAATTATAAATATGAGTTTCCTAAATGGAAATTGGAACAGCCTCTCAAGTCGTACTAATGGGAATTTCTGAAATAATTTTGATACCAGAGTTTCTGAGTTGGGCGGGTCATAAACAACCATTCCTGCTGTCAATGCTGTTCTCACAACAAGTACATCCCTTTGTCCTGTGGCTAAAGTAGTGTATTTATAGGCTAGATATGAACAATCATTCAAAGCATATAGCATATTTTTTAAGCTGTGAAATAAGCATGTATTTGACCAAAATTCCAGAATTTGTCAGCAAACTGCATGTATAGCGCGGTGAATGTTTATATGATTGTCAACCAATAGGATGTTACATTTTATTCTTTCCGACATTAAAGCACTTGAATACGACAAGCTAGTAATCACAACTTCGTAAGTGGGAAATATTAAATTTCCGATAGCACGTGAAGGCAGCATAAGATTAGTGTTTTTGTCATTTTTGGTTTGGTTTGATTATTAGTCATATAATTATAAATTTTTTGTCAAGTCAGTGTATTTAGACAAATAATGCTGATTTGTTTGTTTTTTTCAGGTCATGGAGTAAGACATGAAGAACATCAGAAAACAGCTCCTGCCAGTCTTTAGCTTTTTGCATCTGGCAGGCTGAAATGAGTGGCCTTTCCATCCCTTAATTTTGCATATTGCAGGGCTGGCAACCCTGGTAGCATCTGGCGCCTTGACTTAGAGCAGCAACACTTGATTTTATGTGAAGATTGTTTTAAGTTCACTTAAATTAGAAGTAGTTTTTTTTTCTTTTTTTAAATAATCATTAAAATTGATAGCTCTCAAATATACTTTAATGTTGAATGGCTATAGTCAATGATTTAATATTAGGAAAAAAAGATAGTATTGGTATCAGTGATACTTGCATTCAGTCATAAAAAGACTCTAATAAACAAATATAAAAAAAATACTGTCCTTATGTTTTTATACATTATTTTGAAGATTTAATGTGAAATTATTTCAATATAAAAGTATATTTAAAAATGTTAATTTTAGGATTAATCACGATCAATCATGATTAATTTCAGAAAAATGTGTGTTTAATTAGTTAATATTTTTATCAATTGACAGCACTATTATTAACTTTTTATATTTTATATACTTTATAAAAAAATGCATAAGAAATTTAATGAGATGAAATTTCTTATACATTTTAAGACAATTTCTTAAGAATTCATAAGAAATTTCAATAACACTTTTTTTCAGTGTCCTTGTTACACATTACATGTGCTACTACTATAGTCAGTGACAATAAATTTTGCATAATTAATCAATTTAATTTTTTAAATGTATAAGAAATGTAAAAAATGTAAGCAAGTTTAAACTTTTGTAAGAATGTATGAAAATTTCTATGAAATTGTGTAAGAAAATGTAGAGCACCCCAGTATGTTTCGTCAGACTGACTTCCTGTGCATATGATCAATGTTTTGTGGAGTTTTCTTTGTAAAAGGCACAAAGTTGATCATACTGATTATAAACTTGAGGATTCATTAGTCTGAATATGCATGGAACTGAAAACTATCATAACATCTTAGCTGATCATTTAGTATAATCTATTTTTGACAAAACAATGGTAATGACTGCACAATTTCGGTAGTGACAATAATGCTTTGACACACATTACAGAATTTTAACTTGCATACTAACACACTACTAAAGCATACCAAAATACTAAAAATGTGCATAATTTTGTTTATTTTGTTTTAATTTTGTTTCCCCCAAATAAAGGATTATGTGTTCACTTTGTTACTACCAAAACGATGGCATAGTTCGGTTGTGACTGTTTCGGTAGTAACAATTTTAGATACTTTTAAACCTAGCTCAAAGATGCTAATCAGTACTTGGTAGTGATGTGATGTTCCTTAAAGTTACACACAGATTTTCAGACTTTTGAACACATTTACCTCAAAAAGATGGGGCCAATATACTTGCACCTTATGAGAGGGGGGACACAGGCAGTGTTGCCAAGTCTGCGGTTTTCCTGCAGAATTGGGCTACTTTCATACTGTTGCCTTGGGTTGTTTTTATGTCCGTGGGTTGAAGCGACCCCAAAAACGTAATATTTAGCCACTTGAATGATAATTTTACCAGAGGAACCACACCACATCTGGAATGCGATGTTTACTGCGGGACCCCCCTCAAAACGCAATTGGGCTACTTTTGGGCTAGTTTTGAGTAGCAATTGGGTGGGTTTGGTGTGAAAACCTGACAACCCTGGACACAGGAATATTTCCTGATTATAAATGTAGGGGTGTAGTTAAAAATCAGTCTCAGTCAATGGACTAAAACATACACTGTTTTGGTTGTGGCATGAAAAATGCATTAGAAAAAACATAATTTACAAAGAAAATATAAAATAAATATTTTTTTGAACTAAGAACTAAGAATCAAAAAAGATAATTTTAAAAACAACAATGGAAAAAAAAATATTTCAAATATAATTGAAATTTAGGAGTTAGGGATGGGGACAGCCACCTCCCAATTGCAAGTACACAATAAATGAATAAATTATGATTTTATATATATTAAGCTTACTGATATTTTAAATAGTATTGTTGGTTTTAACAGATAATAGAAAGATCTTAGTAAACATCTAAGATTTGAATATTTAAATGCTTTTTAAATGTGTTTTTTGGTTGTGGGACAGCAGTTTGCACCAATTCTGTAGAATGGCCAATATCAGCACAACCAGTGCTCAGTCCCGAACAAATTACTCCTATAAACAATTCTGTTTAGTGACTCAAACACAGATTCTTAGTGAATCAAACACTTACACTATGTCTGAAATCGCCCCCTCTAACCTTAAAAAGGACACTATTGGGACAGTTGAAATCATAGTGGCCATTATCAAGTACACTCAATTAGTCCCATAATGCACCACAATAACAAGTGTACAACAGATGTACACTAAACGGCTTGAGAACACCCATAATGCACTGTGAGGGGCACCTGCCGCTGAATCATCCATTTATCCATTTTCCAAACTGCTTGTCCAATATGGGTACAGCATAATATCATACAGATATACATTTCTTTTTAACTGATTATTAAATTGTTTAATTAAGGTTTATACATGCTAGTAAACATGAAAGAGGTACTATACTATTGGAGTTGCCAGTTTGCTAAGTTTCACATGATTGTTATTTACATTTACATTTACATTTAGGCATTTGGCAGATGCTTTTGTCCAAAGCGACATACAGTTGGGAGAACATAGAGCGATTCTTCTTAAGGAGACAAACAGACACAGGCAGTGCTATAATACCAGATTTCAAGTGGTGCTTCAGACAAGTACAAGCTAGAAAGGGAAGGAATAAAGAGATTAATATTTTTTTTTTTTTTTTTTTTTATGGTAACAGCAAATAGAGTTGAAAGAGATGAGTTTTAAGCTGTCGCTTGAAGCTTGTCAGGGAATCAGCATTCCAGATAGGGGTAGGAAGATCGTTCCACCAGCCAGGAACAGTAAAAGAGAATGTTCTGGATAGTGATTTCGCACCTCTCTGTGATGGTACCACAAGGTGTCGCTCACTAGCAGATCTCAGAGTTCTGGAGGGGGTGTAGATTTGCAATAGCGAGTGCAGATAAGCAGGTGCAGTAGCTGTGGTTGTCCTATATGCAAGCATCAGAGTCTTGAACTTGATACGAGCCGCAATTGGGAGCCAGTGCAAGGAGATAAAGAGAGGTGTAACATGGGCTCTTTTGGGCTCGTTGAAGACCAGCCGTGCTGCTGCATTCTGAATCATTTGTAGAGGTTTGATTGTGCATGATGGAAGACCAGTCAAAAGAGCATTGCAGTAGTCCAGTCTGGAGATGACAAGGGCCTGGACAAGAAGTTGTGTAGCCTGCACTGTTAGAAAGGGCCTGATCTTTCTGATGTTGTGCAAAGCAAACCTGCAAGTTCGAGTAGTCTTTGCAATATGATCTTTGAAAGACAGCTGGTCATCAAAGATGACACCCAGATTCCTGATTGAGTTTGAAGAAGTGATTGTGGAAGAGCCCAGCTGGATGGTGAACCCATGCTGTAAGTTTGGAATGCAAGGAAAAACAAGAAGCTCAGTTTTTGCCAAGTTAAGCTGGAGGTGATGTTCTTTCATCCACGTTGAGATGTCCGCCAAGCAGCCTGAGATCCGTGCAGGTACTGTTGGATCATCTGGTTGAAATGAAAGATGGAGTTGTGTGTCGTCAGCATAGCAATGGTAGGAGAAGCCATGTGACTCTATGATGGGACCCAGTGATGTTGTGTATATGGAGAAGAGGAGAGGGCCAAGAACTGATCCCTGAGGAACCCCAGTGATCAGTTGATGTGTTTTGGATACCTCTCCTCCCCAGGTTACCGTGAATGACCTACCGGTGAGATAGGATTCAAACCAGCGAAGCGGAGTTCCTGTGATGCCCAGCGACGAGAGGGTGGACAGGAGGATCTGATGGTTGACGGTGTCAAAAGCAGCGGATAAATCAAGCAGAATTAGAACTGATGATTTAGAATCAGCTTTTGCTGTCTGCAAGGCTTCAGTAACTGACAGTAGCGCAGTCTCAGTTGAATGGCCCCTCTTGAAACCTGACTGGTTAGGATCCAGTAAGTTGTTCTGTGAAAAGAACAATGATACCTGGTTGAAAACAACTCGTTCAAGGGTTTTTGCTATGAATGGAAGCAGAGAGACCGGTCTGTAGCTGTCAAGAAGTGAGGTGTTCAGTGTTGGTTTCTTAAGCAGTGGGGTTACCCGAGCCTGCTTAAAAGAAGTTGGAAAAGTGCCTGTGAGGAGCGATGTATTTATGATGTGTGTGAGTGCTGGTAAGACAGTAGGAGAGATTGCTTGAAGAATGTGTGAGGGGATGGGATCAAGTGGGCATGTTGTAGGGTGGCTGGAGAGGAGAAGTTTTGATACTTCTGTCTCAGTGAGGGGACAGAAGGAGAAAGTGAGAGTGTTCGAAGTGGGTGTGGTGGGTTGTAAGTCATGTGTATGAGGGGCTAAGAATTGTTTGCTGATTGTTCGAGTTTTGTCTGTGAAGAATTGTGCGAAATCATTAGCTGTTAGTGTAGTGGTGGGTGGTGGTGGAGGGGGACAGAGGAGAGAGTTAAATGTTTTGAAGAGATTGCGCATGTCAGAAGCACTATTGATCTTGTTATGATAATATGAGGATTTGGCAGTGTGGAGTTGAGTAGAAAAAGCAGAAAGCAACGATTGGTACATACTCAGGTCAGACGGGTGTTTAGATTTGCGCCATTTTCTTTCTGCTTGCCTGAGTTTGGACCGATGTTCACGAAGAACATCAGTCAGCCAGGGGTTAGAGGGGGTAGCCCGTGCTGGCCTGGTGGAAAGAGGACAGATATCGTCGAGACAAGACTTTAAGGTGTTGCATAAGGTGTCAGTGGCTGCATCCACATCCAGAGATGAGAAATGGATAGGTGAGGGAAGAGAGGAGGAAAGTACAGAGGAAAAGTGTGAGGGTGAGAGGGAGCGTAGGTTTCGTCTAAAAGTAACTGGTAGAGGGGTTGGTGATGCATAGGTTGAAAGATGAATATTAAATGTAATAAGGAAATGGTCAGAGACGTGTAGGGGTTTGACCAGGATGTTGTCAGCGATACAATTGCGAGTGTAAATTAAGTCAAGTTGGTTGCCAGATCTGTGAGTGCTCGTAGTGGTAAGGCGTTTGAGATCAAATGAGGCAAGAAGTGAATGGAAATCTGTAGCATAAGGCTTGTTAAGATGAATGTTAAAATCACCAAAGACCAAAAGTGGACTGCCATCTTCTGGAAAAGAGGATAGCAGTCCATCCAATTCTTCTAGAAAGGTGTTTAGAATTTGGCCTGGAGGGCGGTAAATGACCACAACCTGGAGTTTTACAGGAGCTGTGAGTGTTATTGCATGACATTCAAATGAGCTATGATTGCATATGGGTGAATGTGTTGTGTATTTCCACTTGTCAGAAATGAGCAGACCAGTTCCCCCACCCCGCCCAGTCTGACGCGGAGTGTGAGAAAAAGTAAAATTCTTAGAGAGAGCAGCGGGGGTTGCTGAGTCTTCTGGACGAATCCAGGTCTCAGTCAAGCCCAAGATGCTAAGATCAGATTGTATGGAATAAGCAGAAATGAAGTGTGCTTTGTTAACTGCGGACTAACAGTTCCAGAGGCCAACAGAAAAAGCAAGAGGTGGAGTAGAGGATGTAGCGATAGGACGTAGGTTAGCAAGATTGCGATGCCGTTTGCGTGAGGAGTTAGTGCGTGGTTGAGTGACAACCGGAATATATTGAAAACACATGATAGAATTGGAAGGCAAAAGAGAGGAGAGAGAAAATGAAAGAAGTACTTGTGTGCGTTGTCGGTTTCGTTGCTCGGTTAAGTCGCGCAGGAAAAGTCGCAGGTCTTTACTTTCGTCGGTCTTCACGCGAGGGCTGAACGCTTCCGCTGATGCTTCCGCGTCAGCTTTCAGATGTCAAAAAAATACTCAATCGAACGATAATTAGGGGGGAAAAGCCGTTACGCCTACTGCTTAATTCACCCGAAAGCAAGGCAAATGGCTCAAATAGAAACTAAACCGAGACACTTAAGTGCTTGCAGGAAGGCAGCAATAACAATAACAACAGCTTGGTTTCGCCGACGGCTTACTAGTCTAATTTTAATAAGTGCTATCAAAACTACAATTTCAAATTACACCACGATAATAGCTACTAAAATGTACGAAACGAAAAAGAAAAGTTCTAGCAGCAACTTGCAAAGTACACAACTCTAAATGAAATAAAGTATTACGCAAACACTTACGCTTAGCGCGCTGTGCTTGTTTCCTTCTCGGTAAAAAAGTCGCTTCTCCACGAATGACACTGAGTAAACGGCTTAAATAATACTCAGTCGCCGTCACGCCTACTGCTTAATTCACCCGAAAGCAAGGCAAATGGCTCAAATAGAAACTAAACCGAGACACTTAAGTGCTTGCAGGAAGGCAGCAATAACAATAACAACAGCTTGGTTTCGCCGACGGCTTACTAGACTAATTTTAATAAGTGCTATCAAAACTACAATTTCAAATTACACCACGATAATAGCTACTAAAATGTACGAAACGAAAAAGAAAAGTTCTAGCAGCAACTTGCAAAGTACACAACTCTAAATGAAATAAAGTATTACGCAAACACTTACGCTTAGCGCGCTGTGCTTGTTTCCTTCTCGGTGAAAAAGTCGCTTAGTTTATACAGCAAGTTTGCATAGTTTATACAGCAAGTATAAACTATGCAAAAGTGGCAGCACGCGAATCTTTCTGCCTTTCAAATTCAACATAAGCTGGGATGAATATATATGTATTTTTCAACTCTAAGACTTCAAAATTTTACAAGTAAGCACCAGACAAAGGCTCATTGTGAGATACAGTCATGTCTCCATTGCCCTAGAGTTTTGCACTCTGCAAATGTACCAAAGGTATTCAAGTCCCGCAGGGCCACTCCTAAACTGTTGTCATGGCAACGACCGAGAACCCCCTTGAGGCTGCACCTCTTTTAGCAGTCAAGTCATTTTTTGGCTGATAAGAATGCTTCAAAATAAATCCATGCAGTCAGTTTGATAAGGTTTAAATATATTCAGTTACACGGACAAGTGCATTTTTATATTATATTAGACATACAGAAAGTCTGTTAAACAACTTCTAAAACATTTTGGAAAATTAACTCACCGCTGACGTCAATGGCTCGCTCCAAATCCAGGTGTGACAAACTCTTAGTAGTTGTAGTGAAGGGAAGCGTGATATCAGTGTCTTTAAATTGAGTATACATGTTTAACTGAAGAAGAGCTCTGAGAAGATGGAGCAGCATTTTCTTCTTGTGCGCAGAAACTTTTTGCTTCAGTCTTTAATGTCCAGTGGTATTTAAAAAAAATCTAGAATCAAAATAAATCCATTTAGGTAAGTCCAAAATATTTAAGATGCTGTTGAAATAAAAAAAAGATGGAGTTTTCTTGGCCTGAAAGCAGAGGTGAAACAAATGCATCAGTTCTAACTAAGTGGCTATTGGAAATGACTACTGCCACTGAAGCTCCATCTCTCTGTCGCTCTCTCTCTCTATTGGTGTTTTTCTGTCCATCTGTATCTAAAGATTCCCTAGAGAATCTGTTCAACAGATTGAACCTAAGAATCTATACGAAACTTGTTTACCGACAGATCGGTTCTTTTGTAACTCTTTGCAATTAAACCAGCACCTTCTGCGAAGAAAAGAGTGCCACACTATTAACTAACAAAAACATAAAACCAAGGAATGTGTTTATAAAGGCAGAATATAGAAGTCTATTGTCCCTGTGATGAGGTGCATTCTCACAGCTGAGGTTCACCTCATTGTTTCTTTACCCTCTCTTTGTTATGTTGAATCTGAATGGCCAAGGGCCCCAGCAATCACTAGACTTATTGATTTATCTGATGGATTCCAGATACATGGATCTCTGTGTAACCTAACAGATGTTTAATTCAAAGTGAACATGTTCACTGATATTATTTAAACACAAAAAATAGATATTCAAACTTATTTAGACGCAGTTAAATATTTCAAAACATTGACTTAAAGGGATAGTTCACCCTAAAATGATTTTAATGACTTACCCTCATGTCGTTCCAAACCCGTAAGACCTTCACTGTTAGACATTTCTGTAATTTCTACAGTTATTTACTATATATCACCTAGTATAATACTGCAAATTCGCTTTACAGTAAATAACTGTAGTACCATTTGCATTATGGGAATATTCTGTGACGTCAGAGCACACATACAGAGACTCACTGTATTTTTTAAAATTGCTGTATACTACTGTATTTGCTGTAACCGCCTCTTTGGTACATTCTACTGAGGTTGCTTTATTTTCCTCAATTCTTACATTTGGATTGACATTGTATAACGTTTGTTGCCAACCGCCATTAAATCCTAGAAGAAGAAGTAGAAGAAGAAGGATTGACATTTTCCGTAACTTGCAGCGTAACAGTTTGGGACTGACTACACTGGACGTGTAACATCGCTTGTAATGACTGGGAATTCATTTGTCATTCATTTCAGAAACCGCGTGAGCGCTTGGAGTACATATGTACGTCAGAAATATATCACTTTACTGTCCGTATCCACTGGAGATAGTATATGGGTTTTATATTGTCTTTTGCCGAGCCGCACCACCACGCCTCGCCACGCGAGTCCGAGGAAGGCAGGGAAGAAGCGCGCCGGCGCATCGGATTTACCCGGGGATAAAACCGCAAGAGTGGAAGAGTTCCGGAGAACATAAGCGCTGTGTGTCGACGCATCTTACGAGAGAATAAAACCAGCAATCAAGGTAATAATATATTTACGTTTGTCTGTGTGTTTATGGCAGATTTTGCACATCAGTTTAAACTTTTACCCGTAACATTTACTTGTCACATGGCGATAACTTTACCATGGCAAACTGCGCGGTCGTTTCAAACGACTTTGTCAGCTTATTGAATTAAGTTACCGATTTAAATTTGTTTTTAACAAGCAACGCTTGTCTTATATTAACATTGGGTTAGCTAATGTAAAGTTTTTGTTCAAATGTTAGTAGTTAATGTTGGCCAGTAACCTAATGAGAAAGTAAAATCGTATTTTAGTTAGGTTTACCCAAGTTTTATGGCTAGCTGCCTTTTTAGCTTTACAAGTTTGTAATAGTTTTTAAATAAAATTTTAGATTTACTGCATTTTTTTGTATTTGTGTTTTAAAGGCAACTCCAGTGAAGCATTAAGAAAGACGAGCATGCCAGCCACCCTGAGACTGACAATTCATGGTAAGAGAACAACTATGGTTTTGAGAGGTTTCTGTATTCTATGGGGTTTGCCTTTTAAAAGTGTGCCATTTCTACTTCTTGTTTTTCAGAGAAGACATTTCTGTCAAAGTGGATGATGAGCAAAGCTGGTGGCCATGTTTTGGAACAGTACTTGGGTTTTGCAGATGGCTATTCTTTTACTGTCTTTTTTACCTAATGTGTTTCTGTTGCCTAAAGATTCTTTGCGAGGATAAATCAAGATGATACAACAAGATGCACTGTTCCAGCATTGGAAGTACTACATTGGAAGTATTGGACTGTATTTTTAAGTGTTATACATTCAATGTTTTAAATAAAGAATTTGACATTTTGGAATTATTTTGTCTGTTTTAATTTAATACAGTATTATAGAGTAAAAATATAATGAATAAAATAAAAATGAATAAAATCTAATGGAATATATATTAAAATTAATTAATTACAGTAGTATACTGATAAATTTGATTGTTTTACAGTAAATCACTCTAAAACAGTACAGTTTGCAACTGTAAATCAAATGCAGTTTGTTACTGTAATTTTTAATTACAGTAACTTACTGGCAACAGTGTTGCCAGTAATTTACTGTAAAAAACCCTTGATATGTCTAACAGTGTTTGTTCATCTTCGGAAAACAAATTAAGATATTTTTGATGAAATCTGAGAGTTCTCTAACCCTCAGTAAACAGCAACATAGACAGTTGAATAAAGTTTTGTTTTTGTTTTGTTTTCACATGGACTGCTTAATGATGTTCTTACTACCTTTCTGGGTCTTGAGCAGGGTCAGAAAGCTCTCGGATTTCATCAAAAATATCTTAATTTGTGTTCTGAAGATGAACAAAGGTCTTACAGGTTTTGAACTACATAGGGATGAGTAATTAATGACAGAATTTTCATTTTTTTGGGTACTAACCCTTTAAAAACACAGCTTTCATAGTTTGAAAAGCCCAAACTGGTACTAAGAGATACACATACCCAATGCTGTATTGTGCAATATTTCTACTCCTATACAAGCATTGAATAATAATAAGAACCAGTATTAATAATTGAACACCAATTACAACTGATAATTGAGCACCAAATTAACATATTAAAATGATTTCCCAAGAATCAGATTAGCCTGAAGACTAAAATAATGTCTGCTGTAAATTTCTGCTTTGCCATGACAGGAAGAAACTTTAAAATACAACAGAAAACAGTTATTGTTAGATTTTCGTAATATTACTGTTTTTAATGTATTTTGATCAAATAAATGCAGCCTAGCGAGACGTGTTTCAAAAACATGAAAACATTAAATATATATATATAAGTGACCCTGGAGCACAAAACCAGTCATGAGTAACACGGTTATATATTTGTAGCAATAGCTAACAATACATTATATGGATCAAAATAATAGATTTTTCTTTTATGCCAAAACTCAGTAGGATATTAAGTAAAGATTATGTTCCATGAAGATATTTTGTAAATTTCTTACTGTAAATAGGTCTATATCAAAACGTAATTGTTGATTAGTAATATGCATTGCTAAGAACTTTATCTAATAAACTTTAGAGGTGATTTTTTGCACCCTCAAATTCCAGATTTTCAGATAGTATCTCTCGGCAAACCATACATCAGTGAAAAGCTTATTAATTCAGCTTTTAGACACTTTATGACTAATTTTGAGGTCCAGGGTCACATATAAATAAAAACAGAACCATTTAATTTTGTACCTCGATCGTTTCGATAAAAACCACCAGGCGGCGGTTGTGTTTTTCTAGTGCAGGCCACGGCATGATCTTGAACACGACGCGGGCGACTTAAGGGTAGCAGCCCGTGACCCAAAGTAATTTAGAGGCTTCTGAATAATTTAAAATAGGCCTAATTTCAGTATCAGTACAAGATATTACGTCCTAAAACATTTAACATAAAACTATAAGAACCTGCAGTGACTCGGACGAAACAGCGGCTATTCTAGCCATATTTTTTTCTATCAGTGAGATTGCAGAAAGGTTTAGGTCCGAGTTGCAAAACATCTTTATAAACTCCAAGAGTGAGAAAGCAACAGGCTGTAAAAGCCTCAATAAAAGCTACAATCTCTATCAAAGTTACGTTCAGACTCAAGAGGCGACGCTGGAAAACGTAAACATTCCCAAACCTTTACATTTATTGTATTTGTATAACATATTTTACATAACATGACACCCTGCTGTAAAAAAACAATAGAAACTGTCACAGAATTTGTAATGGTTTTGATGATTATAATGAGAATTGCTTAAATGGGAACTGTAATGATTCCTGCGGTCGCTACTGGTAATTGGTCGTCTTCTATTGGTTGCTTGTTAAAACCAATAACTGGATTTAATGGCTAACATTTTCAGCAGGACAACAAAACAATAATAAAAATATATATATTTTGTAATTATTGGTGTACCACAAACACACATGGAATGCAAAGTATTTACTTTACACAGTCATGAGCTGATTGTTTAGTGTGGAGGGCTGATGTCTCAGTCTCCCAGGGTTGGTTGCTATTAAGGGCTCTCCTGCCCCATATGTCTGTGCGTTGAGCTGTACTGAGTGAAAACCTCACTCAAATGTCAAATGTTTGGATTAATGGTTGTCTAATACCACTGGCAGCTATAGTTTTATGTCAGCAGATTGTTACATGTTATGGAGTTGGTTAAAGGTCAGTAAAGCTGTGTATGTTTGCCTTAGATTTTAAACGGATTTAAAACCATTTATTAAATGTACAGTGGTTTACATCGTGTCCTGTCCCAGTTGTCAAACACTTGTCACAGAGATAACTCTCTGTGAACTGCACAAATTTGATCATTTCTTCTCATGACACATTGCTTTTTGGAAAATGAAATATTTTAAATTAACATAGGCCTAATTTGGTTGTGCAGAAAGTTTTTTTTTTTTTTTTGGAGAGTCCACTAGGTGGCAGAAAAGACTTACATATTATCTGTCTAGAAATGTATGTTCATATGAACTATATTAAACATACTGTATATTACTTAATTCTTCAATTTTTGATTAAAAACTATTTTTTACTTTTTTTAAATAGAAAAACATTAAAAACAAAAGTACCACCAAAAGAATTTGTTAAAAATCCACAGAAGCCAAATAATGTTATATCCTAACACTCTTCTTCTTCTTCTTCTTTTATTAATTCTAGAAAATGTTTATTATTATTATTATTATTATTATATGATGTGTTTAAAGTTCTTGTCTTATATAGAAAACATAAAAATGGACAGTAAATAAAATGCCCATTAAAAGAAAACGAGAGGCAATTAGCTTAATAACAGTGGGCAAGCATACAAATATAGTTCAGCGTAAAATTCCAATTCTTCAAAGTAAATTATTACCCTCATGCCTAATAATCTGGTCAATAGGGGTTCATGTAACCAGTTATCAGAAAGCACTTCCAACCATTTGCATGAAAGTAATTTGTAATGCACAAATGGTTTTGACCTAATTATTTCTGAAGGGGTTATGGTCAACTCCAGACAAGAGAAAAGATATTGCTGCATAAGATTGCAGTATATAATATAAACTAGTATATTATGTAGAACATGGATCCTAAAATACATTGTCATACATCTGAGATGTATAATGAGTTTGTATCTTCTTCAGAACAGATTTGGAGAAATGTCGCATCACTTTCACTTTCATTCATTGCATAGGATGGGTGCCGTCAGAATGAGAGTCCAAACAGGAGAACACTAGATGTTAATTGATTATATTTTATTCTGATGGCACCCATTCACTGCAGAGGATCCATTCCATTGGTGAGTTCTGATGAAGAAACAAACTCATCTTCATCTTAATGTCTTTTCAGCAAATTTTCATGTTTTATGATCTATTCTATAAACCTTGGCTTTCCCAACATAGCTTTCAATGCCATGGATAAATGGCACACACACATTATGTGCAGGCTGTGCTGTCTCTCTCTGTGTTGCATACAAAACATTGACAGCCTGTAAAATCTTTTATATATTGTCACTGCTTCATCAATCAACAACCATAAGATCTGATCATTTTTGCTCCTCTTACTGAAGTAGCAGTGCTGACAGCAGCTGTAACTTGCTGCCACTCAATATTGTCTTTTTTTAGTAGTGACACCCACAGACACCCCAATTTTTTCAGCTTCTACTTTTAAATCTCTATTTATATGCCAATATTTCTATGCATTTAAAATCCTATTTAAATATATATTAATGGTGTGAAAGTTGACAGTTGATATTGCCTAACGTCAGTCAGGAAATGCAACTCATTTACAGCGGGCTGCATTTTAACACTGAATAACTGAAGGGTACAGCGCAGA
Organism: Cirrhinus molitorella; assembly: GCA_033026305.1. Lineage (NCBI taxonomy): Eukaryota > Metazoa > Chordata > Actinopteri > Cypriniformes > Cyprinidae > Cirrhinus > Cirrhinus molitorella. The sequence continues at coordinate 16,317,746 of CM065134.1, forward strand.
CTTGACTTACCACCTAGACTTCTAGTTGACCATTTTCTCATAATCACAGTCTTTGTTTCCAGAGACGTTGTACCTGTAGTTCAAGTTAAGCGTTACGCTCAGACAAGACAATCAAAGACCTGAGCTCACCAGTCCCCAATAATTGAGCAGCCCTAATGCATGAACTTCTGATGTGTTTCTATGGCAACCATCCAATCGGAGAGGGTGAGAATGAGCTTTGCTCGGGGTCTGTATATGCTTTCTCCTGTAGCCTACTGATTAGCCTAATATTACAGACCAACTCATGTCACAGTGCATATGTGAGACAGTAATTGGTTGCTCCAACTCTGTCTTATGGGAACTTACACTGAAAATGATTCTTGTAGGTCAAATAACAGTAGAAAAAATAATCAAGGATTTGCCTGATTATGATAATGTAAGCTTTTGGTAACATAATTTTTTTATATAGTGTACTCAGACTTTTTTTCTTAAATCGACAAGCAAATGAGGATCAATCTTTTTTTTTTTTTTTTAGTTCAATCTACAATTAAAAAAATGGTTACCTGATTTAAACCCATTCCCCATTGTCTGTATGAGTTATTAATATACTTGCACTCTTAGCTTTGTTGCATGTTTTGTTGGCTTGTTATGTCAGGATGAGTTTGTTCCTCTATTTAAAATAATCAGTTCATTGTCTGTGTTTTTGTGTTTCCTGATGATGTTGTAGGCCTATGTGATTTTTTTTTATTTGAATGTAGAACAAAAACAAGAACATTTACATAGAATTGTACATATAAAGAGGTGAATACAATACAATATATATCCACCTTATTTTTTAGAGTGTTTCTTTAAAGAATCTCTATAAAAGGTTTGCACTTACATCACGGATTGGTCAGTTACCTGGATGCACGGCCATATTGGCGATACTCAGATGTAAACAACAGCATGGTTAATGTACTACGGAATACACTGTTTTGCTAATTATTGCTGTCTAAACCATGAAGAAAATGTGTGGAAGCTGCTAAATCATATAGAGAAGGACTCAGTAAGCAGGAAAGAGAACAATATTTTGACAAACTAAAGTGAATAGGTGGTAAAGATAGGCACGAGCAGTATTAATTAAGATATTAGCCTAATATTTTACCTACCTAACCGGAAATGATAAGAACAAACACAGATGTTGTCAAGATTCTTGCCCTGGATATCCTGGTTCAGTTTGGCCAACCAACGCCTTTTTTTCCTCAGACAGTTTTTTGCACTCTTCTCCTTGATTTGTTATAACTTTTGTCAGTCTATAGTGCTCCAAATGTTTTTCCTGGTCCAACCGATTAGTACAACCCAAAACATGACAATAGTTGACCATTTTCAGCAGTAGTAATCAGCAAAATATGCGAGTTTCGTTCGGTTTAGTAGCATTGTTTACGTTCAGTGCCGTCAATATTGCTAATTGATGACGAGTCAGAAAACATAGGGAAATAGTGAGAAGAATAAAAACATGCAGTAAATGGTAAAACTGTTTGCACTACAAACCAGTGTACTCATAATTAAGGTAATAGATTAAAATAATATGGCAAGACACACTTATTTGCATTATCAAGCAGCAAAACAAGTTGTTTTGTACAGCTAAAAATGGACTCCGATGTAAATATCCAAATGTGTTCTATACATTTGTTTTGCCTTTTTCGTTTTTTGTATCTTTCAGAGTCTCAAAATAAATTTAGCTAGTTCAATTTTGAACAGCATGTGATGTAGTGACGATAGCAGATTTCAGTCAGTGTTTTTGCAATACATTTTTTAATCATAATATATAATTTTTAAATAATATTAATATTCTATTCATATTACAAAATTGAGTTAATTACAGTAGTTTACGGATAAATTGTCTTTCCCTGAGGGATAATACTTAAAAAGGAAATGATCGAGGAGCGCTCGTAACACCTGTAGGCTGAAAGGGGCGTGGCTTCCCGCACACATCTAGACTTGGAAGGGGCTTCGCACCTCAGGTGCTAGACGCGCTTCAAGCCGCCAAAGAACAGCCAAAAACTTCAGCTATGAATGAGAATACTTGCGTAACTGTCCGCAGAGAGCTTATTTAGAAGAAAGAAGCAGCAGAGCTTTCCAAAAAACGGTTTCCCCAAATGCTGTCCGCTGCGCGGATGAGAGTAGGGGAAGGAATGGGATTTATTTACAAGCTGGAGTCTTGTTCTCCTGTCGGGGTTGAATGAATTGATATACTCAAACAAAATATTATTTTTAACAATAGAGGGAAGGCAGAAAAAAGCTCGGGGCAGAATAAAGAAGAGCGAGAGAGTGACTGTCACTGGATGCTGTATGAGGTGTCGAGCGAGCGGGCGCTTCGTGAGGGGCGATGGAGATGCTGATGGACTGGAGACCTCCAACGTTTCTGCTTCTCACCTTGCTGTGGTTGTTTCCAGGTAAGAGAAATAAGAAGAGAAATATCAGCTCTAGAGCTTTAACGCTGTACAATATAAACATTTTCGTAATTCATATAGGTAATGTATGTTGTTGATGCTGTGTTGAACGAACTCTGACAAAGTTAAAACGGACTGTATCATTAGTAAAGTCTCAAATCAATCTCAAAGCAATGTTTTGTTTATCTTAGGTGATAAGGTTGTCTTATAAAATATGATAACTGTTTAATATTGTAGTTAAATGTGTTAGCATTCAAGCAAAGTTGATGGAGAGACTGATAATCAAATAATAACACCTGTACGTCCTCCTAATATGTTTCTGTGGTTTAGAAATATTACTTTAGAAGTTATAAATGGATATTTACTCCTTACCAACAGATATATGTTATCCTTATGTACACCCACGCACTTCTTTGTTTATGGGAAGTTGTCACATTAACCCTTAAAGACATGAATCCTGATTTCCCTTATAGTAAATGAAGATTGTTCACACAATAGAACCAATTGTAGCAAACCCATGAAATTATTGACAGTGAACTCAGGTGCCGTGATATGACCATTGTCCTGTCTAATCTCCAGCAAGCCTCAAGTCAGAGGAGCTTGTAATCCGTTGAATTACCCTGGCATTTTTACAAGCAAGGACAAGGTACGAATTCACTCTCTGTGCTGGCCGACGAGATTAAACCGTGTCATTGTGTTGCAGTTTTTCCTTCCTTGAGCTTCAAAACTCACAGTTCATGGACAAGGCTGAATATTATAAAATTGCATTCACATGCCCTCATAACCTCTTGGATGTTTTGAAATGTGAGCCTTATTAAACTGGTATTGGTTGCTTTGTCAGGGTTTCGTTCTGTGTTTCCAACATGGCAAGTTGCTGATGTGGTGGTGTTTTTTTGTACCTCCAGGGAGGCACCATTATCGCATTTTATGGAGAGCGTGCCATTTAATAAGGAAACTGCCAGATGACATTGCTGTAGCCTGCAAATATTTAGTTGTTTTGTGTGACCTGTGTTGAGTGACCCTGAAAGGATATTGCCACCATATATGCCTCCTTGCAAAATTACAACATTGCAGAGTTACTTTTTTGAGAAACATTAAAGGGCTAGTTCATCTAAAAATTTAAATGACTAAATCATTTACTCACCCATAAGACTTTGTAAATAATAGCCTAAATTAAATCTGTTCCTCACATAAAGCAATTGCATATCAAAAGACTTTGAGTAAACCACTTGATTCATATAAATTCTTTTTACGACTTTATGACCTTTTTGGATCATTTTGGTTTCTTGGACAGAGGGACAACTGCTCAGATTTCATTAAAAATTTTGAACAGTTCAAAACAGTAAGTTTTTAAATAAGTCTCTTCTGCTATCCAAGCCTGCATTTATCTGATCCAAAGTACAGCAAAAACAGTAACATTTTGAAATATTTTTTACTATGTAATATAACTGTTTTCTATTTGAATATATTTTAAAATGTTATTTATTCATGTGATTTCAAAGCTGAATTGTTAGCATCATTACTCCAGTCAAATGATTCTTCAAAAATCATTCTAATTTGAGAAGTACAGCATATATATATATATATATATATATATATATATATATATATTTTGAAGATAAACCAAATAAAAGTATTAAGGGTTTGGAACAACATAAAGGTCAGAAAATAATGATTGTATGTAGACTGTAAATTTAGACACAAATCCCTATTTGTTATTAACAATGAAACATCAGTTTAGCTTATTAGTGCATGCTGTGAACTAAAATCTTCTGAATATGAAAATGCCCAGGATTTAAATACTATTTATCAACCGCTTTTTAATCCATACCAGCTTAAATACACTCCATACTGATTTAAAGGAAAAGCCCCACAGGAGATGGCTTAAGTCAGTGTGACTATGGGCTACATCTACTTGTGATTCTACAACCTTTGTGCAAATTACATAGATGCTTTCCTAGAATGTACAAGGTCAAATGTGATTGTACTTTAGAAAAGACAGTTTGAAATAAGTCTAACATTCAGTACTCTGCAAAATTATGTCATCTTTAGAAATCAAAATGTGAAAAATGATTTGGTTTCTTCAAGCAAGAAACCACCTGTAGCAAATTGCGGCATGTTTAAACAAACTGTTTGATCCTCTGTGAAAAGCCGGAGGTGGATAATCAATGGCTGTAATTGAGTGCGGATCACTGGGCCTTCACAACAGAGATCATTAGAAACGGTAATGCTCACCTACCAGAGGCAATTATGTTTGCCCCCTGCACAGCAAAGAACATTGAATACTGCCAAAAATCTATGTTTCAATTCATTAACCCTGCCTCCGGTCTATTGTCGAAATCAATCTTTTGATTTGTACTGATACAGATTATTATAAAATAGAGTTCGACAGTTGGCGGTAACAGTACAATATATATCACTCTATAATTTGGTTTGTTGAAAATATCTGATCTCAGGATGAAAATGTACCTTTCTCGCAAGACGCGAAATACATACCAATAAGTACATATCACTGCAGTTTCCAACAGAAACTGGTAAAACAGCAATTCGATATTGCTATTAGGACTGGGATGATACGCTAATCTGCCGATTCAATACTATCTCGTACTTGTGTGCCGATTCATTATTGTAGAGGCTTCCACGATCCTCCTAAAGTCTCTTGAAAAGCGGATTATGGGTCCTGTACTTTGTATGACGCGCTGTTGACACAAACACTCTGAACATTGCTTTCTTGATCATGTAAACTTTATATCAGTTGAGATCTTGTTAAGAACATGTAAATCAATGGTGAAATGAGAACGTAAATGTACCAAACCTGTGGGTGCAGCAAAACAGGCATTTACAGTGAGCGTGTAGCAGTGCCTTAACGGTCAACAAAAATTACGGCTAGCCAACTCACTTCTCTCCTCCTAACAACTGTGTGGGTGAATATGCCTTTGAAACCTCTAGCTGATGCCAGGTATTCCCACGTGACTAAACGTAATACTTCACCGTGACAAAGACAAAATCCCAAATAATACTTAAATAATAATATGGCTCCTATAATTATATATTGCGATAATATAACTATTGTGATTCAATATTGCAATAGTGATTTTTCTTTGTTTATTAAAGACTAGACAATGGCAAATACTTGATCCTATCCTTAAAGAGATGATGAGTCATATTAACAAAAACAATGCATCACATCTTTCTGAGCATACATACAGTGTATATTTTAAGTACCTTGAACTATAAAACTTTCAAGTACTAAAACCCTGAACTTGCACGTGAATATGATAGTCAAATGTTCAACAAAATGAGTAGAAAAAAATACTTTCTGAAATAAAATAAAGTGCTACGTTACTTTGCAAACTGTTTTAGCCATGTTTAACTGTTTTGGGCAGAATTTGAATGATTCTCAGTGGATCTAGCAGCACTGTGCAGCAACAGTGTCACGAAAGCAACTTGTCTCCCGAGTAAAGCTGTTTTAAACTCTGACATGTTTGTTTGCTTTGCGGTCCGAGCTGATAAATGGTCTGCGCTTCTGAAACGTAGTGCGGTTTAGTTTAGAAGTTAATTAGAGGTTTCATATATGCAACAGAAATTGCAAATTGGAGTTGAACAACGCAGTGGTCACAAAAATAAGTTCCACCGGCCGAAAAAATGGTAGTAATCTGGAGCCCTGAGAGAGGAGATGGCTCTGCATGCTTTTAGATCGCTCTCGCAGTACTTTGTCATACGCCAGGGTTGCCAGGTTTTCAGATCAAAACCCGCCCAATTGCTACTCAAAGGTAACCCAAAAGTAGCCCAATCCCATTTTGATGGGGGTCCCCCATTAAAAATAGCGTTCCGGGGGTAGAATACACACATTTACATATAGTATTCCAGGGGCTAAATATTGCCTTATTGGGGTTGCTTCAACCCGCGGACATGAAAAACAACCCACGGCAACAGTGGTAAAGTAGCCCAATTCCGCAGGAAAACCGCAGACTTGGCAACACTGTTATACTTCGATCGTCAGCGCAGTGCTGCTTAAAGTTCAACCATTTATACATTTTGCCCTCTGTTGGGATAAAAGTGGTAAATTCTCCCTACCACCTTTTAGGAAAAGCAAAATAATTAAATATAAATCGAATCTGGAGTAAACCAATCGATTTTTAAATCATGATAGTTATGTGAATCGATTTTTTCTCCCATCCCTTCTTGCAAGTGGGTTTTCATTCACTTTTGTGGAACTATGGCATCACTTTGTAGACCGATCAGCTGTTAGCATCGCACTGGTTACCTTGACAAAAAGGCAATAGGTTTTACATGTTATGTCCATCTAGATCATTTTCACAATATATACAATATAACTTGTATGAATTTTGGAGGCTAAATACAAATGACAGAACTAAAAAGCTAAACGACACCACGGTTGCTCACGTTCAACGTCACTACCTCTATGCTTCCGACAACTATTTCAAACTTATTTTTAAAAACATGTTCAGTGAAAAGGATGTACTCTGAGGATGAATTTTATTCCACGTTAAATAAACTTTTTCATATAAAACTGGAATAAATACAAAACTAGAGCCAAACTAGAGCCCACTCAGTAAGGAGTGAATAAATGAAACAATCATAACTAAAACACATACAAAACCACATATTTCTGTACATTTTGAAATAAGGTGCATTAAAAGTAAAGTAAAAGTAAATCCTTAACTGATATGATTATTTTAATGATGAGTCTCCATGTAGTATTTAATAAAAATCTAGTGCATGAAATTATTAAATAACAGTAGAGTGAGCAAGTTTTTGATTATGGTAAAATGACAATTATTTTAGTGAATAAAGTACCACATTACTTTACACAAAATGTTATTTAATCTTCCCTTCTAGAAAATCCTCAGTCTTTCTGTTTTCTGACAGCTTCATGTGGGCGTAAACATTTAATTAGAGCCAAACTAAAACTGAAACATTAATAATAAACAGTAAGGAGTCAATAAATAAAATAATCATAACTAAAACACATACGAAACCAAGTATTTCGGTTTTGGTTAATGTAAAACAAGTCTCCACGTAGTATTTAATAAAAATCTAGTGCGCAAAATTATCTGACAGCTTCATGTGGCTGTACACATTTAATTTCAACATGGTTTCAAGCACTATGCATCATTAAAGTTTCACCACGTCCATGTAAAGCCGGTAAATGTGGTGTTTACATGGAATAATGGTAATATGAGTTTACCTTATGGTACGAACCCAGAGTCTCCGCTGGTTCAGTAATAAAACAAGCATCTTTCAAAGCAAAAAATTAAATAAAATAAAGCATTGTCGAGCAACAATATCAAATACGGGGAACTAGTAATTGGTTATTCTAGAAGTATCCTGTACTACAAATTATACTAAAATTATAAAATACTATAAATTGATCAACTGTTTGGTGTGATGACGTTTAATGTCTCCGACAGCGCCTGTAGTCCCATTTAGCAACTTGTTAGCAACCATCTTTTCAAACTAACGTAACAGTTTAAAAAAAATCACGAGTGTGGTGTAACTGGTGTGTTTTATGTCGTAGAATAAAACATGAAAGTATCTTGAGCTTGTGTTAACCACAGACCTTATTTAAGGGATTTAACAAACATCCCATTAAAAAAACTCATTGACTTTGGAACGATGGAACCGGAAGTGCTAAAATGCTAACTCGCTTCTGGGTTTTTCATAGTTCCCCCACTCTATATCGGGTGGGTTTTGGTGTAGTGCCAAAGTGTAGATGGTATGTCAAGTAGTTATAGCACCACTCAACAGACATTTCAAGTCAGAACTGTGGTGACACATACAAAACCAGTGTCACATAAAAAGTACCATATGTACATTTCACCCCAGCTCTTAATACATTGTTGTTCCTTCTAAAGCATCAGTGAGCATTTGAACCTTCTGTAATAGTTGCATATGAGTCACTCCGTTGTCCTCAGTGTGAAAAGATGGATCTCAAAATCATACAGTCATTGTTGGGAATGGTTCAAATACACAAAAATGCTGATAATCCAAAGAATTTGTGGGACCTGAAGGATTTTTCTGAAGAACAGTGGACAGTTTAATTGTTCAGGACAAACAAAGGACTCATGAACAACTATCACTAAACAAACAAACAAACAAAAAACACAGCTATGAATCATTCAGGTTAAAAATAATCAAGTGTATGTACATTTTGAACAGGGTCATTCAACTATTATTTTTTCTTGTGGACTACATGTAAACGTCTTTTATGTGAAATATCTTAGTCAAGTCAGTACTAAATAAATAACATGCATTTTGTATGATCCCTCTCATTTTGCTAAAATAATTCACATTTTGCAGATTCTGCAAGGTGTATGGAAATGTTTTACTTCACTTGTATGTTGATATAAATGGTATGACAAATCTCTACTGGATGACAAATGTCTGCTGTTATACCCATCCCTATTTACATACATTTTGAATTTGCTATATGGCATATCTATATCTCTATATGTGCAGTCCTTATTAACTCCAGGTTTAACCAGGAAACTATACAGCTGACAACCATTAAGCTCACATTCATCTGTCAAGAAATATCCAGACAGATCTAAGACAAGAGACAGATTCAGCTCTCATTAATGCTTTAGAAGAGACACAGCATCTCATGTAAGTGCTGCCATATCACACCTGCAGCCCTGTTGCCCTCCCCCTCTCTCTGCGACCTGCGGGAAGGATGGATGCCCCGACATACAGTTTTCTCAACATGATTCTTAAATAATTATAATTGCAATCTGTTTATAAACTTGCATGCAATTTCAACAGCAGATCAACATGGCAACATAGTTGCACTTCCCTTGAGAGCCCGCTGCGTGTTCAAAGGTGCCGGTGTGTCGCCTTCCGGAGCGTAGGCGAGAGCGACGCTGTTTTACAGCAGGTGTAAGTTGGGAGAGTGGATACAGTAATGAGGATCTCAGCCATCTAAATGAGGCCATGGCTCCTCTGGGCACACTGCTGTGCGCCTGTGTGGGCTTCAGAGACACCTGGGAAACTGCAAACTAGCTGACCACACACTCCAGCATTTGACAATATATGCCATAGGTACTTCTATATAGCGGTATTTATGCTCAGAGTATGTTTTATGGGGATTATTGGGGAGAAATAGCTATCTCAGCAGGATTAGATACGGAGAAGCTTATCCTTTCATTAGGATGGACGGATCCCTTGCAGATAGATCAGCTGTCAGGGGCTATATTGATCTAAGGACCACAATAACACATGTGATATTACATATGGTATGCGATCCAGAGCTATTTTTATTGTAAATACCATGAAGCATGTGCTGTATAGGACTAATATAATGAAACTGTACACTAAAAAAAAAAACAAGAAAGAAATCTGTAACAATTACAGTAAAAAATGGCAGCTGTTTGTCCCAGAACTTTACTGAAACATTTAGGTTCTACAGGTTTAACTTAAATTTACAGTAAATATATAAATAAATAAGTAAGTACAATTTTTTATATATTAAAAGTAATGTTGATATACCATACTAAAATCTGGTATATAAATAATAAATACTTACAAAAATATATTATATATTTACCTTTAATACACAGCAGTGGCCAAAATTAGAACAGTAGTATTTTCACCAGCATGTTTTAAGTCAGTTATTTCTAACTTTTGCTGTAGTGTGTCAGTAGGAAATATTCATTTTGCCATTCATTGTAATAATCCAGTGAGATTTTTGTTTGCACAAGGAGTCTGACAACAGCCAGGGCTCCACACAGAGATCTGATCTCATCATCATCCAGTCTGCCTGGAATGACATGAAGAAACAGAACAAACTGAGACAGACTAAATCTAGAAGAACTGTGACAACATCTCCAATATGCTTCAAGAGACCTACCTGCAAAGCTACCCGAAAAAACTAAGTGCACCTATTGCTAACGTAATCTAGTTTACAAATTTTAGGTAATTAAACCTGAAAAGAGAAGAGAAAATATATTACATTTTTTAATGTAACAAGCACAAAACATCACATTTTACCAGGGTTTCCCGAAGTGGAATTCATGTATAAACTGCAGTTGGTTTGTGAGTTGATAAAAAATAATTATTATAATTATTGATAATTATTTACACATTTTTTTCTGAAATTAATCGTGATCATTTTTTAACCACCAATTATAGTGCAATAAATTGATTTTCGACTATAGCAGCTTCAAAGGGCTCTAAACGATCCCAGCCGAGGAAGAAGGGTCTAATCTAGCAAAACAATATATTATTTTCTAAACAAATTGACAATTTATATACTTTTTAACTTCAAACGCTCATCTTGTCTCGTTTCTGCGATGCACATGCGTAGTCTGCGTAATCGAGGTCAACACAGTTAGGGTATGTTGAAAAATTCCCATCTCGTTTTCATCTTCAACATCAGAATCGTCCTACAATGCTGTTTTACCTTTTTTTGTAAAGGGCGTTTGATATTCTTTGTATGTTCACTTTGTAAACACTGGGTTGGTACTTCTGCAGGGATGTAGGACGATTTTGAAGTTGGGGAATTATGTTTGTATGTATGTTTGTTATGTTAAACCGCTTTAAATTACTTTTTTCCACATCAGTCTACCCTCCATACACCATTATGACAAAGCAAAAAACAAGTTTTTAACATTGTTGCAAATTTATTACAAATAAAAAACCTAAATGATTCAATTGCATAAGTATTCAAACCCTATCTTTGACAGTTGAAATTTAGCTCAGAAGCATTCATATAGCAAATTCAATTGAATTTGTATGATTTGGAAAGGCACACACGTCTTAATAAAAGAATTAGGGAGAATCATTAAAACTATGTACAATTTACTGCCATTGAGTGAATATGTAATCATTAGTGCTGTCAGTTGCACAATTATTTACACATTTGTTTTCTGAAATGAATAATTTTTTAACCACCAATTATAGTGCAATATATTGATTTTCGATTATAGTATTCAGTGCAATTCGCTTAACCTACTGAACCTGATGCTAAAAGACGGTTTAGGCACAAGATTGTTCCTGGAGGAACATAATCCTAGTTACCCTGGATAGTCCGAAGGGAACGACAGAAATCGTGTTTTTTTTAGGTGGTGTGACCTGGATTTAGGCAGGCCAGACCTGGTCGAGTGAGGCTAATAAGAGCCTAAAGGATCCGATCCGGGCCAGGCACCTCAGAATACACCAGGAGCAGCTGTTGCACCTTGCAGATTAACGCCGCTGATTGTTTTAAGCTTTCATCTGCCTCCCCCCCCTCGCTCTCACTCTCTCTGATCTGCGACGGAGTCGTCCGTTCCCTTCTCTCTTATCGTGGTGAAGCATAACATCTCTCCCCCATCTCTCCTGAGCTCTTATTAAACCTCCCCCTGCCCTGCTGCTACATCTGTGCAGCTGATCCACATTCGACCATCCGTCCTTCATCGCACTGACTTTACGTGACAGACATCTTGTGAGGGGGGCCGTGTGTGTTTAACTCTTATCTAGGAGGGCTTTTTATTACAGCGTCCCTCTGATAGTAGTAGCAATTACTCTGATGTGCCCGAGGATGAGAAATGGCCATGTGAGATAATATCAAAGGTGGAAGAGGTTGGCCATGCTGTGCACCCATCACCTGCAAATGTAATTAGGGAGAATAATCAGGCATGGTGGGGCTGAGCTTGCAGTCATCTGTGTGGGGCAGCATGAAGCACAGCAGTGACTTCATTCTGAATCCTCGAAACAACAGTTAAAGGTCTGAAGACAGTGATTATATCTGAAATTAAGCAATAGCATACATGCTTATGTGCTCATATTCAGTACAGCAGCTTGTTTAGTTAGCATGACATTATTTTAATAAGCAAGTATGTTAATTTCGTTAACTATGAACTACAAAAACTTTAACAAAAAATGGTTGTTGACGAACTTTTTTCCCATGATTGAAACGAGACGATGACAAGATGACAGTTAGGTCTATAAATGATAACTGTGACTGTATCAACATGCAACATATTGTTGACAATAAAAAACGAGACTAAAATGTATTTAAAAAACAAAAACTATAGCAAAACCTCTTTTAATTTTTGTTGGAAAAAAGGAGACAAAATATTATTGTGGACTGCTGTACTTGCAAGCTTCTGTGTGCGGTTGCCAAATAGAATTCAAATACCCAAATCAGAGTTTCTCTGTTAAAATATGTTTTTTTTCGGCTCTATGCTTAATTTTTGCAATCTGGCAACCATGCAAAAACACAGACAAACAAGTAAGCTTAGGTTTAGCAATCTCAATATCTATCGACTTAAAGGATTAGTTCACTTTCAAAGCAAAAATTTACAGATAATGTAGTTATCCTCTTGTCATCCAAGATGTTCATGTCTTTCTTTCTTCAGTCGTTAAGAAATTATGTTTCTTTCTGTATAATGGACTTCTGTTTTGCCCCCAAGTATGAACTTCCAAAATGCAGTTTAAATCCAGCTTCAAAGGGCTCTAAACGATCCCAGCCGAGGAAGAAGGGTCGTATCTAGCAAAACAATCTATTATTTTCTAAACAAATTGACAATTTATATACTTTTTATCTTAACAAATGCACGTCTTGTCTCGTTTCTGCGATGCGCATGTGTAGTCTGTGTAATCGGGGTCAACACATTTAGGGTATGTCGAAAAACTCCCATCTCGTTTTTACCTTTTTTTGTAAAGGGCGTTTGATATTCTTTGTATGTTCACTTTGTAAACACTGGGTTGGTACTTCTGCAGTGATGTAGTGTGATTTTGAAGTTGGGGAATTATGTTTGTATGTATGTTTGTTATGTTAAACTGCTTTAAATTACTTATCCACATCAATCTACACTCCATACACCATTATGACAAAGCAAAAAACAGTTTTTTAACATCTTTGCAAATTTATTACAAATAAAAAACCTAAATGATTCAGTTGCATAAGTATTCATATCTCTGACAGTTGAAATTCAGCTCAGAAGCATTCATATTGCTTGTAGATGTTGCTACACCTGTGGCAAATTCAATTGAATTGGTATGATTTGGAAAGGCACACACATCTTAATGAAAGGTCTAACGGATGAAAATTCATATCAGAGCAAAACCAAAGCCCTAAGGAAAAAAAAAATTACTTTATAGCTCAGAAACAGGGTTGCATCAAGTCACATATCTGGGGAAAGGTTCAGAAAAAATTCTGCTGCATTGAAGCTTCACAGAAGCATGTAGTCTTCATTACCCTTAATGGACAACAGTCCTTGAGTGGCCCAGCCACAGCCTGAGCTTGAACCCAATCAAATATTTCTGGAGAAACCTGAAAATGTGCGTCTGCCCCCAGCCAAGCTGACAGAGCTTGAGAAGTGCAGAGGTAAGGAGAAGAATGACAGTGTAGCGGCGACTGGTGCTAAGAAAATTTCAATCCGTAGATTAAGGAAGTAATGGTAACTATTAAAAAAAACAACAAATGATCTATTTGTTTTGATAGTTCGGGTGCCAGACAAGCTTAGTCTTGTCAAACATAACTTTTTTTTCTTCCAGATTTGCTCTTTAAGCCACAGATTACAAAAATAATTTGAAAGTTCCCACATAAAGTAAAGTCAGGTTCAAGGTTTCAAAGCTGTATTTAACAATTAAAAAAAAATTAATTGGCGAATGAAGAGTTCAGATGCAAAAGCCTCTAAATCTATTTAACGTCTTTCTTTTAAAAAATGCATTTTTATCAGGCTCTGATGTATAGGTTTCTACCTGAGTACTGGTACTTACGATTGGGCTGAGGCTGGGATTTTAGCGTGTTTGAAGTCAAAGTATTTAATGAACGTATAATATATGTAGAGAGCATTCACTCAGTATCATCTCATTTTTACCTGAGATGGCTTTCAGGAGGGTTTGCATCTGAGCTCTTCAAATGCACATATGCAAAGTTTGTCGCATCATACCCAAAAAGACTTGAGGCTGTAAAGGGGCTTCAGCTAAATACTGAGTTAAGGGTGTGAATACTTATGCAACTTACTTATTTTTTTAAATAAATGTATGAAATTGTGACAATTCTGTTTTTGCTTTGTCGTTATGTAAAAAAAAATAAAATTTTAGCAGTTTAACATAGAGCAGCAACATAAAACATTAAAAAATGAAGGGGTATGAATACTTACGCAAAGCATTGTTTTTGTCAGAGCCCTTATTATTCTTAATTTAGACATTAATTTTAATTTTTACACTAGACATAAATATCGGTTCAAAATATCGGTTAGCGGTCTACTTAATCTGGAATAATTAGCTTCGGACCTGAAAAACACCTATCACCTGATCACCTGAAATTTGCCAACACAGGAATAAATTACATTTGAAATATATAAAAATACAAAGCAGTTATTATAAATTGTAAAAACATTTGACAGTTTTACTAAATTGAGCTTTACTTAACATAGGAGACTTTCTAAAACAATTAAAAAATCTTATTGACCTCAAACGGTGTGTATATATCCAAAACATTTATCTATATTTTTAAAGTTTTTAAAGTTATGAACACAGTGTGCAGACTATTTAAAAAAATAAAAAGGCAGTCTGGCTCCATAGCAAATGCATCCAGCTGGAAATTTGTTGTCGTCTTTAAAGTTGTGTTACCTTCTCATTTCTATGTCAGGCCTCAATTTTCCCCAGCTTGGTTGCTAAATTGATGTAGTCCCAGTTCCACGCACAGAGCAGCATCTGTGAAACCTGCTTGGACCTGATAAGCCCGGCATCCTAGTCTGTGGAGGTTTGGAGTGCTCTACATTCTGCTGTGGAAATTCTGCTGTGTACATTGTGGCCCAGCGCTGTTTACTAACCATTTGCTCTTAATAATTTGATTGTCAAAGTTTGTAACATAAAGCCCGATAAAGAGCAATAAACACAGCCATCAGTTTCCATAGTTACACTATGTTCCATAAACAGATAAGAGCTTCTTATAGTAAAGAGCGGCTCGCTATTGTACTTTACAAATGAGAAGTAGCTTGAGTAGCTACTTTTTGTCCTACAAATTGAATTTCATTTATCTTGCCTGTATAAACAGCTTCCACAAGTCCCCCAGAGCTTTTTATCTTTACTTCTAAGACATGCACAGTTTCTCTTAATATTGATTGGTGTTTATCTTATTTCGATTTTAGCTTGAGTGAAATAGATAATATGAGAATTATTTTTGAGTATATTTTTCCTCCTTTCTGTGCCAAATTTGTATTGAAAATTCAATTACTGAAAAAGAACTTGTTCATGAATCTGAACTAGAATAGCTAGTTCCCTGTGATTTCCATTCCTAAGTGAGTGTCATTTTAAGATTGAAATGCGTTTCTCCTCAGGCTTCCAATATGGACTTTCTTTGAGGCAAATGAAGCAGTGTTTTGGTTGAGCATCTATTATTTCTGAGCAGCAGACTGTTACTGTCAAGCAGAGAAGCACGACAGTAATGCTTGGGAAAATGTGTGACTACATTAAATGCTCGCCAGGGCATTCAATTATAGCAAGACCCCACTTTTCCATGATTTTAGTGACAGTAACCCAATGTGTCATTGTTTAGCTAAGACGAACACGTCTCATGCGAGTAGCTTGCTCAAGCTAGTACATCTTTCATGCACTGAGAAAACATTGTAGAATTTAAAGCGAACTGATGGTGTGATCAATTATTCAGGGGAACATGTTTCCTCATCAGACCCCTGCGTTTAGGCTTGTAGAAATTTGGTTGTTAGAGAGGAAGTGTGTTATTCTCTTTCGATTAAAATAAAAAATGACCATCAGGTGTATAGAATAGGTTTTCTGTCCAAAATGTAGAGCAAAGGATTTCCTTCAGGGAAAACAGGACATCAATCCATCATAGCTGGTGTGATGCATTTCCATTCGTTTCAGTACAGATGGTTATTTTTATAGACAGCTTGCATTTTCTGTTTTTCTCTGATCTTTTTTTTCTCTATTGTAATAATTCCAGGTAATAGATGTCTTATTTTAAAATGTTGGCTGGCAACCTAGATAACCAGGAGTAGATTTGCTGAAATCCTCCTTGTGGCATGTGAAAAGGGGTTTCCGCCCACTCTCTGAATTAATAGCAATGCCTAATGCAATTGTTCTGGGAATTGAAAAGTCACCGATTAAGAAATGTTGTTCGTTAAGGCCAGAATCGGCCTGTCTTCTTCCTTGTAAAGACAGCTTGGGCTGCTAATGGGATTATAGTGTGAAGAGACAGCTTAGCTACATGGACTAAGGAACACAGTCCAATCCCCTAAGGATCCACAAAATGCCCAGGAAGAAGAAGTCAGGGGGAAGGGTCATCGCTCCTGCTCGCACACTCTCGCATAATATAACCCATTTACTGTAATCGCACTGGGCACTAATTGCAGTATCTTTCACACCACAGAACGACAACAGCTCTAACACTTACGGTTGCAGAGTTGACAGCTTTATGAACTGATTTGACCACACTTATTTATGTATGAAGTCATTTATATTTGGGAACTCAAATGATTAAGAGTTGTTTGCAGATGGAAGTGAAAATTGCTGTTAGCTATCTGTGGTATTTTAGTGTTATTATCTTATTATTGTATTTTTTTTATAGTAACAACTACTTTACTAACTACTAATAAGCAGCAAATTAGGCATTTATTGAGACAAAAGCTGTAATTAATAGTAATAGTGAGATTTGGACTTTAAAGTGTGACTGATTTAATAATTGTTTAATGTTGTTTTTATTCCTTTTTTTATTTCTATTTAGCTATTAATATTTCTATGAATTTATTTTCTTAGAAGTTTTAGTGCTTTCAGTTAGTTGCTAAGTTTTAAGTTTTTCATATAATATTTATATTTTATATTATTCTAGATTTATTTAAATTACTGAAACTTTTTTTAATGGAAGGCCATAAATACGGTAGTCTGAAATCCATAATATTTATTCATTTATTTTCTTCTCTTTGTATTACTTTGAGTTAGTTGCTAGTTTAAAATTTTTTGGTTTTATATTATTCCAGTTCCATAAATAGTCTAAAAACCATAATATTTATTTATTGATTAATATTCATATGAATTTATTTCCTTTTTAATTTTAGTACTTTCATTTAGTTGCTAATTTCTAATTTGTAAGTTTTTCATTTAAAATATTTTATATTATTCCAGACTTATTTAAATTACTGTCTTTTTTTAATGGAAGGCCATAAATAGTCTGAAATCCATAATATTTATTTATTTATTAATATTTATATTATTTTATTTTTTAGTCATTTTAGTACTTTTAGTTATTTGCTAATTTCTCATTTTATTTAAATTCTAGAAAACCTTTTAATGGAAGTCTGGGAAGGCCATAAATAGTCTGAAATCCATAATATTGATTAATTCATTCATATTTCTGTTAATAGTAATAGTCATTTGAGTACTTTTAGTTAGTTGCTAATCTCTAATTTTCATGTTTTTCATATAATATTTATATTTTATATTATTCCAAATTTATTTACATTACTGATTTTTTTATGGAAGTCACAGAAGGCCATAAATAGTCTGAAAGCCATAATATTTATTTATTCAAAATTCAATATCTGTATTAATCTATTTTCTTTCTTTCTTTTGTTGTTGTTGTTGTTGTAATTTTAGTATTTCTATTAGTAGCACATTTCAAATTTGTAGGTTTTTCGTATAATATTTATATTTTGTGTTGGTCCAGATTTGTTTAAATTACTACAAAACAATTTTAAATGAAAGTCTTGAAAGGCCATAAATAGTCTGAAATCCATAATATTTATTTATTCATTCATATTTCTATTAATTAATTTTTTTAGTAATTTTAGTACTTTCAGTTAGTTGCTCATTTCAAATTTGTATGTTTTTCAGAAAATATTTATATTTGATATTATTTCAGATTTATTTAAATTGACAAACATTTTTTAATGAAAATCATGGAAGGCCATAAATGGTCTGAAATCAATACTGTATAATTTTGATAGACTGGGTTTGTTTTAATTTAAAACAATTTTTTTTTTCATCTTTCTTTAAGAATACATATCACAAATGCTCAAAATGGACTGAGCATGTCTAATGAGACAAGGTTAATGAGTCAGGCTGATTATGTCTGTTTTAGTATTTATGGTTTTCAAATCCATGACGCATGCATCGTTATAAATTTGCATTCATATTTATCCTCCACGTTGGCCTTGTTTACTGTTGAGGCACTAATTTCATTTGCCTCAAAATATCCACTTGTTATGGTCTGTTATAGATTTTAGTCAGCATTAGACGCCATCTGTAATTCAACATGAATCAAAACAAGCTCACAGAAAAAATTGAAAACATTCTTTGCACACAACATCAATAAACAACCCAAATAACACTTTGGCTAGTGAAAAGTAGATGTGACCTAGGTCAGTATGTCAAATTGAGTGCACTGTACCGCCATCCCTCAGAGCACTGTTTCCCTCAAATTAAATTTTGTGTTTCTAGGTCTATTAAAGGACATACAAACCTATTGTACATTCATGGCTTTGAATGAGAGTCTAAAAGGAGCTCTGTTTAATGTCCTTGATGTCTGTGTGCATCAGTGGACAAACATTTCAGCAGATTTCTCCAGTCTGAGACACTGTTGCATTCAGAGAACAAATAGTCTTGTGTTTTAAGGATATTATTTAAACAGTAACAGGTTCTAATATGATATCAGTGGAAGACATTTTTACATTTGAGTAAGCTCAGAACGTTTTCTTACAGTTGAGGTCAAAAGTTTACACCCCCCTTTCAGAATCTGCAAAATGTTAATTATTATACCAAACTAAGAGGACTCATACAAAATTCATGTTATTTTTTATTTAGTACTGACCAGAATAAGATAGGTCACATAAAAGACATTTACATATAGTCCACAAGAGAAAATAATAGTTGAACTGATAAAAATGACCCTATTCAAAAGTTTACATACACTTGGTTTTTAATACTGTGTTGTTACCTGAATGATCCACAGCTGTGTCACTGATGAGTGTTTGAAGATCAGGGTAAATTTCACTTATTTAGTTCTCTGGGAAAACATGTATATTCTGTAGCTTAGTACTGTAGGGCAGTAATAAAAAAAAAAAAAAAATATATATATATATATATATATGATATTTAGGCAAAATAAGAAAAATCTCCATTATGTTCAAAAGTTTTCACCCCATTCCCCCCCCCCCCCCCCAGCACTTAATGTGTCATTTTTTCCTTCTGGAGCATCAGTGAGCATTTGAACCTTCTGTAATAGTTGCATATGAGTCCCTCAGTTGTCCTCAGTGTGAAAAGATTGATCTCAAAGTCATACAGTCATTGTTGAAAAGGGTTCAAATACACAAAAATGCTGGAAAACCAAAGAATTTGTCCTGAAGGATTTTTCTGAAGAACAGCGGCCAGTTTTACTGTTCAGGACAAACAAGGGACTCATGAACAACTATCACTAAACAAAAAACACAGCTGTGGATCATTCAGGTAACAACACAGTATTAAAAATCAAGGAGATGTAAACTTTTGAACGGAATCATTTTTATAAATTCAACTATTATTTTCTCTTGTGGACAATATGTAAACATCTTTAATGTGAAATATCTTATTCAGGTCAGTACTAAATAAAAAATAACATGCATTTTGCATGATCCCTCTTATTTTGGTCAAATAATTAACAATTTGCAAATTCTGAAAGGGGCATGTAAACTTTTGACCTCAACTGTATCTACACATTGCATACTTTGGTTCCAGGTTTGTTTCCATGTCCAGGCAACATGTGTGCTTACGAGGAAACCTATTACTGTTGTGCCCTTGAGCAAAACATTTAACCTCAGGTTTGCTCAAGGGAGGCTTTTCTGTGATTGGTGCACGGTGTGTTTGCTGAATGTCTTAGTATACTAACTAAACAGTGTGTGTGACAGTTCGAGGAGGGAGATGTATCCTGTTCCACCCTGTCCTGATTCAGTCTTTGCTAGTGCTTGTATCTGCTGACAGATTAAAACACAGCTCTGTGTGACAGTTGTGCGGCTCCTTCAGTGTGAAGACTGAAGACTGTTTCGGTTTAATATTTGCATGTTGTGCACGTCTTGCAGTAATGCATTATAAATATTGTGACGTATGCAGAAATATGTGTACATGGATAGTACAACTTAATACGTAACTTAAAGGTGACATATCATGAAAATCTGCCTTTAAATCCTATAAACGGGTCCCCAGTGCATCTACCAACCCAGAATGTTTAAGCATGTGATAAAATGAGCTGCTCAGATTTTGCTCCCCATGTGACGTAGGTAGGAGATATATATTGTATATTATATTATTACCACCCCATCTGCATGTTTCCACCCACAGCGCCACCATTTTGTTTTCGCAAGACAACAGTGTACCACTTCTAATGCCATGGCAAAAGTTCATGCTAACTGTTCTGTCGCTGGCAGGACAGACAAGCATAAAACACTGTTTAGAGACCCAGCATCAGAGGAGACAAGAGAGCAGTGGATTGATTTATTTATTGTATATTACACTGCTGCCACACAGATCTAATATAAACATACAATTTATTTCCCAACTGTTTACTTTCACAGACATAACCGACTGTTTGAACCCCTGTGTGTTTTTAAACATGACCTTGTGTGTATTTGGCAGTTTAAGCGCAATAAGACATGAAAGAGAACTTAGTTTACTACTCACATACCGTGTGACAGCCGCTTTCTGTGTGCATGCTTCGGATTTGTGCTCAGAAAACCCTATATTAGACTTTAAACTTATATGGTTTAAAATAGATGATTTCAGTGTGATAGACATGATAATTAAAAACAAACAAATGTAGGTATGAGCTGTAAAGGCACAGCCCTATTCTTTTGCATTTATAGAGACATGCACGAAAACAGCGTGTTTCAGCTTGCACTCAAAATAGGCATTTTCAAAACGGTATAATAAATGATCTGTGGTGTATTTTGAGCTGAAACTTAATAGACACATCCTGCGGACACCTGAGACTTATAATAGGTCTCCTTTAATACGAGTCTTCTAACTGCACCCACCCTCGCAAGACCACCCAATTAGAATTCATTTCAGGACTCATCATGATAACGGTTTTATTTATTCGTAATTGTTTTGTCAACAGGCAAGCAAATGTGGTGTGTAAAATCGCTCTGTTAGTTTTATACTTCGTTTTGTTTGTCTAACTGCAAAGCACTGTGACAATATTATGCCTCCCTCTGGGCATCCTGACCTGTCTTTTCAGCAGAGTCATAAACATGTCGAGTATTTAATAAGATTCATTCATCTTGCAAGCTCATTCCTATGGTTTATCATCAAAAGGCAGCATGTGTCTCCAGAAGCAAAACAAAAGATGTAGGATCCACGCATTAATGTGTTTCTCAGCTCCTGTAAAAGCCTCTTCACCTGATTTGCATCTGTGTTTCTCAGTGCAGTCAAATTTGCTTGCCGCTGACCTTCTGAATGATTACTGGACAATTTGTATGGTGTTTATCTTCAGAACACAAATTCTGATATTTTTTTTATTAAATCTGAGAGCTTTCTGACCCTGCATAGACAGCAACGCAACTGACAAGTTCAAATTGTTGAATAAAGTGATTATTTTGGGATTTTTTTTGCACACAAAAAGTGTTCTCATTGCTTCAGAACATTGCGGATGAACCACTGATGTCACATGGACTATTTTAACAATGTCCATACTACATTTCTGGGCCTTCAGCGTGCTAGTTGCATTGCTGTCTATGCAGGGTCAGAATGCTCTCGTATTTCATCAAAAATATTGTATTATTTGCGTTCTGAAGATGAACAAAGGTCTTATGGGTTTGGAATGGCATGAGGGTGAGTAATTAATGACGGAATTTTCATTTTTGGGTGAACTTTTAATACATTTTTAAAACGATCCACATGATCAGGTCAGACTAATGGTTTCAGTCAATGATGCAAACGATATGGATTCACAATGACTCATCATCTTTCATGAGCCCATCATCCCAGTTCTCTGGCCAAGTGATGCATCTTCTTGTTACACACAGATCAAAACAGATGAAGAATTATACCAATTTTTTTTACACTTTTATTCAGCAAGGAAGCATTAAATTGACCAAAATTGATAGAAACTCATTTATGATGTTACAACACATTTCTCTATTTAATAAATACTTTTCTTTTTACCTTTTTATTTAAGAATCCTGAAAAAAAAAGAAATTATTACATCTATCCACAAAAAATTAAACAGCAACACTGATAATAGAAAAAAAATCTTAATCAGCAAATCAGAATGATCTCTGAAGAATCATGTGACACTGAAGACTGATAATGATGCTGAAAATTCAGCTTTGCGTCACAGGGAAAAAATTAAAATGTGAAATTGTTATTTTAAATTGTAAAACTGTGTGTTTGATCATATAAATGCAGCCTTGGTGAACATAAGAGACTTCCGGTACGAACCCAGTGAAACTACGGTTCTACAAAACAGCTCAAAAGTAGTTTGTAAAAGTAGTTAACCCCTTAATTGTCACCCGTCTCAGTGTCAGTCCCCTCAGAAGTTTACTTCACCATTTTAAAAATAAATCCTAATTTAATCATGACAAATTCTATATCGGTGGAAAGGTCTAAGACACTTAAATAGATATTTTACCATTTTTTGTGTTACAAATTATGAAAGAAAAGTAATAGATTAATTTATGACAAGAGTGCACCTCAAAAATCTACTTCTGATCTTTGTCACAAAAAGACACTAAAAAAGACTGTCACACTTTAGAAATCATAAGAAAACTTATGTTGTTGAAAACTTATCAGTTGAAAACTTAAAATCTCAAAATTCATTCTTTGAAAACCATTTTAAAATCACACATTGCATTACCATGAAAAATGTGCATCAAAATCTTATTACAAAATGTTTTTGTTAAGGAATTAAAAAAAATTAAGCTTAAATACTGCATTTTCATGTCTATGTTCAAAAATGGGAGTGACAGTTAAAGGGCTAAAATAGCATGTTTGTATCACTTTTGCATTTTTTTAGGGTTGTGTTTGGTGTAGGGGATATTTCCGACATGAAAGAGCATTAAACTTTATCGACACTCCCCGGATATTTGAATTCTGAACAGCCGCAACACATACCTCAAGCAGCGTAATAAAAACACAACAATACGTGCCTGTAACAATGTAATAAAAAAGTGCCACGGTCACGTATTGAACGTGTTTAGCGCCACATTTCACTTTGAAACCGCCATGAAACATGCAGAAGTATGGTGTTGCAGAAATATGTATATAGAGGCACATATTCTCATGAGCCTGGGTTGGTTTAGCATTATGTTGATAGTATTTCATACATTTAAAATCCCCAAATATTTGAATTTTCTCACAGGACTGAGTTGCTCACCATATGTTATCCAAATTCCCATCCCTGGAGAGCATTCTAGTAATGGCGCAAAATGATGAAAGAGCTTTTCAGATTAGGATGTGACCATATTTTGAAGTTTTTCCAGCTCTCTATTGGAGCGCATGACGAAATGCTCCATGTTCTGCATGCTAGCTTTGAGCTCTTCAGCTCTTGCTTGGCAACTGTATAAAACACCTGAGCCCCTGTATGGGGTCCACTCTGTCCCACAGCTGTACGGGGCAGCCCTGTGGGATTTAGGCACAGACCTCTCACATTCATCCCAGCTCCCAGCGGCCCTCTATTTCTTCTAGGTCAGATCAAGCATTTTAGTTAGTTTAGAGTCCTATGTCAAACATGCACTTGTATAAAAACCATGTGCCATGTATACTTTTAAATAGCTTTTAACATGGATCATTTTTTGTTGTTTTAGTCAGTCATCCTTGTCTTTCTTTTCTCCAGCAGACTGACACATTGTTCAAAAGTTTTGGATCAGTAAGATTGTTAAAATTTAGAAGGACGCATTAAAGGATTAGTTTGCAAAGAAATTAAGGTTTTTGAGGAAAGCATTCCAGGTTTTTTCTCCATATAGTGGATTTCAACAAGGAGCAATGGGTTGAAGATCCAAATTGCAGTTTCCAGTGCAGCTTCAAAGGACTCTACATGAGAAATAAGGGTCTTGTCTAGCAAAACAATTGGTCTTTTTCTAAAAAAAAATTAAATTTGTATATTTGTAACTTTTTAACCACAAATGCTCGTCTTCACACATTACGAAAAGGTCATGTGTGATGAAGGCGGAAGTACTGACCCAGTGTTTACAAAGCAAACATGCAAAGAAAGTCAAACAGCCTTTACAAGAAATGGTAATACAATGATGTTGGGTGATTTTGAGGTTGGAGGTTTTTGAACTGGATTACACAGACAAAGAACTAACCATGTGTGACCTTTCCAATGTGATTTTGTAATGCATGAATGTAGAGTCGTGAACATGCATCGCAGAGCTAACGCAAGATGAGCATTTGTGGTTAAGAAGTACTTATGTTTTTTTTTTTTTTAGAAAATGACCAATCGTTTCACTAGATAAGACCCTTATTCCTCGGCTGGGATTGTGTAGAGCCCTTTGAAGCTGCATTGAAACTGTAGTTTGGACCTTCAACCCGTTGGTCCCCATTGAAGTCCACTATGTGGTGAAAAATCCTGCACTGCACCTCAAAAACCTTAATTTCTTTTCTACTGAAAAAAAGAAAGACATGATCTTCTTGGATGACATAGGGATGAGTAAATTATCAAGAAATTTTAATGCTGGAAGATCAAAACTAACAGATCAAAACTAACATTAAAGACATCTATAAGGTTACAAAAGTTAATTGTTCATTTAACTTTCTGCTCATCAAAGAATTCTGAAATGTATGTATGTACTGTCAAATATTTAAAATAATACAAAATATTTAAATATATAGAATATTCAAAATTGTAGAAATGTTTCTGGAGAAAGAATGACACTGAAGACTAAAAGCTGGAAATTTAGCCTCGCCATCAATTGAATAAATTACATTTGATATTAAAATTTTAATTTATATTATTTTAAATCGCAATGTAATATTTAATGTTTTTACTGTATTTTTTCAAAAAATAATAAATTGTGTCTGTGTACATATATACACAAACATACTGTATATGTACATATATATGTATTTGTTCATAATAAAACAATATTCAATATTCTAAGTTTCAAATAAAACAAGGATAACTGGAGTATGTTTTACAAGAAAATACTTTCAAGATCTACTTCAAAATTGTCCATTTCTTTGACATTTTTAAAAACATTTCTGAGTGAAAATTGTTTCTATACCATTTTCTTTTCAGTATTTGACTGAACAATGGCCTAATTAACCTCCCAAACTTTGAAAGATGATGTCAGCTCTGAGGTTGCCATAGCAGCTGTCTGATCTCTCTGGAAAAGATACATCCAAGAGATGAAAAGAGCGCATCCATTCCCCTCGCTGACATCTAAATATTTACCCCACAGCCCATGACTGGAGAGACTGCCTAATTTAAGGTCTCTTAAGGTCTCTGATTTGGTTTGGATTTCATTTTTGTCCTTTTTATAATCCAGACAGCCCACCCTAGAGTCGAGCTCCACAGACCTGGGTACGATTAGATGATTGACATCTGATAAGTGCGTACAGATGGAAGGTGTCTAATAAAGCCAATTTCATTATACAAGGATCCCAACACACTCATGGATAACAAGTAGTGTTTGCTCTGGATATCATCTCTCTTGAATTAATATTCACTGATAAGAATTCATATCCGTATTTGTGACCCTGGACCACAAAACCAGCCGTAAGTAGCACGGGTATATTTGTAGCAATAGGCAAAAATACATTGGTTAAAATGATAGATTTTTGTTTTATGCCAAACATCATTAGGATATTAAGTAAAGATCATGTTCTATGAAGATATTTTGTACATTTCCTAGCATAACGTCGCTGTCGGGCGGAAACCTCGTATGTCCAAATTTTGTCAATTTCATATTTTTTCACAAATCGATGCTATTGGTCAGTGCCCACGTGGATCTGTAATTTTTACAAATTATTAACCAATCTAAAGTGTTGAAAATAGCTTGAGAGCAAATTTCTTAACTCATCTGAACACTTCAACTGTCTGAGAAGAGCTCGTATCTCCACCTTTTCTTCACTCCGCTGGAGCGTGGGGGCATATGTCCCCTTCCATCTTCTTGTCACAAAGCACCGGCAAAAATAATTAGCATTGAATGTGTCGGTGGAAACAGTAAGGAGATATTTGAATGATCCATTAATAAACTAGTGTATTCTGAGATAATGTTGCAAAGACCCTGACTCGCAATCTCTTCTTTGGACGCAACTTTTGAAGGAAAGCATCTTTCCGGATTACATAATGAAAGCGTTTTTTTCTCATTTGTATTATTTCGTTAAGTAATAATTTAAAGCTTTCTATTTATTTATCATGTTTGTGAGACATGTAGCCTATTCGCTGAAAAATATGATCGCGCTGACTCCTCATGTCCTGCAAAGCGATTTCAGCTTCTCCTCTTCAAAAACGATATTCACATAATAGCGCACATTTATCTAGGTTTAATGTTTAAACTAACATTGTTCTATAGCTACTTTAACTGTTTTAGATCTATAGATTTTATTTTATGCAAGTCGTGGTGATTTAAAAGGCAAATTGATCAGACTATGAACAGTCTTCCGCTGGCCGCTGTTCGTAAAAAAAACAAACAAACTGATATTTAACGAACAAAAAAATGCTCCAAAAGTTTTTCTAAATTAACTTAATAAGAAAACGAAACGAAATATAACCACTTTGGCATTACATACAAAACGTAACTATGTTAATAGCTGAAACAGTAGTATAAGCTGTTCTGGAATAATTAAGGGGAAAAAAGACGGACTCGGGTTTTTGTATTGCATCATAGCTCTTAAACCTTTAAAATAGAGTTTAGGAAGATGTATGTAACTACAGTCTTTGGCTTTGGTTAACTATTGAAGCATTTTCTCTTGTCAAAAGGCTCAATGCGACCGCAGACTTTGTTTGCCCGCAGATTTCCGCCTATTAGACAGCCCAGTCAGCTTATCGTTTTATTTTGGTATTGCATCACTCATAGCTCTAACCTTTAAAATAGAGTTTAGGAAAATGTATGTAACCACAGTCGTTAGCTTTGGTTAACTATTGAAGCCTTTTCTCTTGTCAAAAGGCTCAACGCGACCGCAGACTTTGATGAACACTGCTGGCAGCAGCGAAGTCTGTGTCTGTACCATTCTTATCAATGACGGCGTAACCTCGTATCTCCCTGCTCCCAAGTCATAAAACCTCGTATCTCCGATAAAACATGATTTTGGGGAAATGTTGTCTTAATGTTGGTACACAACAGTGTATGATAGCAATATATGGTATAATACCAACTTTAACGATAAAATATTTAATAACTCAAAAAATATGCAGTTTTTTTCATTTCCTGAAAAATGACGGTTTTGGAGATACGAGGATTCCGCCCGACAGCGACGATAAATATATCAGAACTTTTTTGATTAGTAATATACATTGCTAAGAACTTCATTTGGACAATTTAAAGGCGATTTTTTCATTGTTATGAAGATCCAGCAGGATGCCAGTTGTGTTTGTTTAATGTGTCCAATCCTACGCTGTAACTGCCTTCTCAGGATTCAAAGCTTTCAGGTTTATTTAAACAAAAAGATAAACACAGAATCAGTAAGTGCAACAGTTTATGCGCGCATTTTCATGAAACCGTCTCCGCAATTTTTTACAGAAAGAACAAGTGAGCTAAAGACCCGAGGTAACATCCCGCCTCATCTCTCCTGATAGCCTTTTATGGCCATTAAATTTCCTCTGTGACTCCAGCCTTAATCCTATCTTTGTGAATCACATCTCATCCACAGTCTGTAATGATCTTCCTTCTGACTTTCCTTCACCAGAACCTGATTTTGATGTTTCACGTCAGACGCGCCACTAGACTTGCAGAGTAATTCTCCTCCTTGAGCTGGCGCTCTATACATAATTCAAGCCCTATCCATCTGCCTGTTGCATGGATTAATATTTTCTGCACAGATTTGTAGGAGGAGATTGTGTCCATATGCCGGAGGCTACGGAGAGAGTAGCTTTGTGGAACGGCATCATTTTCTTCCCGCGGACTTGAGTGGCAGAGATGGAGAGCACTTCAGAAACCGTCACATTCAGGCTGATTGATGCTCTCCACACTCTAGGCAGCGCTCTTTAGATTTATTGTGCTCCCCCAGACCAATACACCAATCAAAACAAAGCATGTGCACCAATTTGAGAGCGGTCAGACATGTAAACAAATCTAATGATCTTAGTCGCAGCTCCAGATTATTTAAAACAAGACCTAAAGGTGTTTATTGAAAATCTATATATCTGGCTGTCTACTCGTGTTTTTATGATCAGTTATTGACCGAACTTGTAAAGTCTATTAACTCTCCGTATATTGAGGTATTATTTCAGTTGTTTGGGTGTCTCTGAAAGGCTGGCTGACAGCTTGGGTCATGATGACTGAGAGCAAAAACTGGTCACATTGATTTAAGACCATATTTATGGCCGATAAGTTTTTCGCAAGCCCTGCAGTTGTTCTATTTTAGCTTCTCCCATAATGTCATCTCACAATATATGGCCTCCATTGTGCAATGTATTCTTTTGAAGATTAATATTAGTTATTATCGTGGTGTGTGTGTGTCAAGAAAAGAGAGAGGGAGAGGGTGAGAGGAAAAAGCTTTGCTGAAAACTTGTGAGCTGACTACCTAGACAGCATTTTAAGTCATCATAGGCACATTGGCAGTTTCTGAAGTTTCAGTTTCTGATATGCTACGTTTTGGTCAAGTTCCGCAGCATGGCATGCATCTTTCATGAATAGGGCAATCCCAGAATGCATTGCGATTGGCCTAGTGAAAAATTTATCTAGGATGACAGTTGTTATAAATGAGAGATGTTATAAATGTACGTATGTTTTTTTTTTTTCAAGAAATTAATATTTGCTTTAGCATGGATGCATTCAATTGATCAAAAATCACATTTATAATGTTGTGAAGATTGTCTATTTAAAATAAATTTTCTTTTTTACCTTCTCTTCATCAAAAACTTATGGTTGTATCATGGTTTCCACAAAAAAATTTAAAAAGCACAACTGTTTTTATTATTGATATTGTAAGAAATGTTTCCTGAGCGGCAAATTAACATATTATTATGATGACTGGAGTAATGATGCTGATTTTTTTTTTAAATCTTTGTCCCTATTAGGGGTGTGTGATAATGACAAAAAAATATCCTGAAAATTTCCTGAAATGTAGTCAATCACAATAATTAGACGATATTTTGAGCATATTCTGAGCGTGTTACTGTGCTGGTATTTTGGCATGTTTAGGATATTCTCATATTCTGTGAGATATTTAGTTTGCAGGAGTAACAGAAATTAACTTTTCATTTTAAATGGATTTTTATATTTTATGGGCATTTTGACCTTTATTAGGCCAAATATTTTCTAACCTGACTAAATGTAGGCATCATCTTTTTGTGTTGAATTTTTAAATGCAATTAATAAATTCAAACAGTAAGACACTATAGGGCTGTTACCAATCAAATTAAATCAGTACCAATAAATTGCATTTATCCTGCATTTACAAATGCATAATTATGTTTTGATGTTTGAAAAAAATAATAAATACTGATATTTGAAATTATTTTTGGGAAAAAAAGAGAAAATATACTTTAAATATGAACCTTAAATTGCCAGTAGGTGGTGGCAAATCACTGCATGAGTGAGTCATTGAATCATTTGTTCAACCGATTCACTCAAACCACCACCATTGTGTGTTGCCCAGAGACGCAAAATAGCTCAGCAGTTTGTTTAGACCTTTTTTTGTTGTTGTCAAAATACAGCAAAAACTGTTGTGTCTAAAATGTAAGTAATTTAAACATACATTTAGAGGTATGTAAGAGCCAGGGGTGTAAACTTTTAAACAGAATGAAAATGTGTACATTTTTTAGTTAGGAAATATTGTTTTTTCATGTAGTACTGCTCTTTAGAAGCTACAGAAGACACATGTTTCCCAGAAGACAAAATAAGTTAGATTTACCCTCAAATTCAAAAGTTTTCACCCCCTGGCTCTTAATGCGTCATGTTTCCTTCTGGAGCATCAGTGAGCTTTTGAACCTGCTGTAATACTTGCATATGAGTCCCTCAGTTGTCCTCAGTGTGAAAAGATGGATCTCAAAATCATACAGTCATTGTTGGAAAGGGTTCAAATACACAAAAATGCTGAATAACCAAAGAATTTGTGGGACCTGAAAGACCTTTCTGAAGAACAGTGGGCAGTTTAACTGTTCAGGACAAACAAGGGACTCATGAACAAATATCACTAAACAAAAACACAGCTGTGGATCATTCAGGTAACAACACAGTATTAAGAAACAAGTGTATGTAAACTTTTGAATGGGGTCATTTTTAACAAATGTCATAAATGTTGTGAAATATCTTATTCAGATCAGCTCTAAATCAAAAATAACATGCATTTTGTATGATCTCTTTAAACTCTTTAACATTTTGCAGATTCTGCAAGGTGTATGTAAACTTTTGACTTTAACTTTATATTTGTTTAATTGTGGATAGAATGCTGCCTATGTAGATAATAGCTACTATACTATGCCCAGGGCCTTTGCTAAAATTCATAGTGCCTAAATGAGTAGGCTACAACCTAAAAGACCTTGGTAGGCCCAGGACACTGATCCTGATTGTCCTCCCCTGATGACAGTCCTGTCCATGTCCATGTATGCATGAAGAATCGATTTAAACTTGCAGGGATTTAGAGGTCCTTTGATGTGACAACACACTGAAAATTGCTTAAAATAGCACTAGAGATTGAACTGATGTAATCCTATTTAAAGGTACCTTCACCAAATGTTTATTATTCAATTGCCATCTGCCAGAAAACTCTTGCTTAACCCACAAACTTCTCCTTTTGGAGATTGAGCATTTATATTTGCCCATATCAGCCTTTGCAAACTTCACTCAGTGTCACCATATACCGCTGACCTCACTCTCAGCACTCAAGGTAAACTCTCTGATAATTAAACCCTGCGTTCCCCCAACAACAGAGTCTGAAATCAGACGCGAAGGGTCGGTCGTACTCATCAGACCTGAGCCGTGTCGTCCATTCCTCAGTTAAGTGCTTTCTGATGTGCAGCTGCCCAAGATTAGCAGGTATTTCAGGGCTGGCTCAGATCGCTCATGCTAAAGCTTTATCAGACAAACCTTGTGAGCCGGAGACAAGCAAAAGAGGAGATTATATTAGAAGACAATGGGTCTCTGTTTAATGAGAGTAAGCTCATATCAAGGCTTTTTTTTTCAGTAAGGACATTTGATAAAAGCTGCTTGCCTGTTTTTGAGCACCTGGGATGTGCCAAGGGATTCCAGCTTTTGCTTTTAGAATAGGTCTATCGACCTTTTCCTTCAACACATAGGAAGCCTATGGGCGAGACTTCTGGTTCATTAGCTGCTATAGAGAAATAATGAAAAGAATAACAACTCGCAGTAAACGGTAAAACTGTTTACACTACAAACCAGTGTGCTCATAATTAAGTTAATATATTAAAATAATATGGTAAGACACACCAATTTGCAATATCAAGCAGCTAAAAATAGCTAGATGCGGATGAGACTAGAAGCCAGAGCCATAAAATTTACAAATGTCACTCTTACAGGAAGGATAAGGTGAATAAACTGATACTTAATAGCTACTTGTGGCCTAATTGTTGCCTAGGAATTCACTTCAATCTTGTACTTATTTACTCGCCTCTTTATCATTCAAATCGTTTTGTTTTTCTGTGAAACATAAAAGGAGAATTCTAAAGAATCTTCACACAGCTTTTTTGTTTTGCTATACAGTATTGCCAAATCTGTGGTTTTTCAGTGGAATTGGGCTAACACTGTTGCAGCAGGTTGTTTTTCATGCCCGCGGGCTGAAGTGACCCCAATAATATGATATTTAGCCCCTGGAATGTGAATTTTACTGGAGGAACGGTTCTAAAAAATATGTTTTTTACCACCTGAAATGCATTTTGAGGGGGGTCCATCGTCAAAAGATGCATTTCGGGGGTTAAAATATGTTTTTTAGAGGGGTTCCCCTAGTAAAATGCACATTGGAGTCACTTCATTGGGCTAATTTTAAGTAACAATTTGCTGGGTTTTGTTGTGAAAACCTGGCAACCTTGTTACTATATAACAACAATTCTTGCTGCACTAACAACATCTGCCCACACCTCTGTATTGTAAATCTATTGAAGCCAATTGATAGCTTTGTGTAGGGAACAGACATATGTTGTTATTCCCCTCTAGTGAGCTGTAAATTTAAGAACTCTTTAGACTGGTTCAGTCAGATCAGTCCGATTCACTGAAGGGGGAAATACACTTGAAGTATGAATCAAACTGTCTCAGTTGTTGAGTTAAATTATATACACTAATACAATCTGTGAAAATAGGACACACTGTAATGTATTAATGGAAAAGTAATTTTCCATATGAGGTTTTTGTACCATTTAACTGACCACACAAATAAAATTATCAACAAAATTCATCTTTTCAATGCAGAGGAAACACAGATGCTGCATCTGAATTGGCATCTAGATGTATTCACCCACTGTTTAATGCAGGACATGAATGCATTTAACCTGCAGATACAAATGCATAAATAATGTTTTGATATTTTAATCGTAAAATGTTGAATGCTGATATTTGAAATTCTTTAAAAAAAATGAAAAGGTACTTTAAA
This sequence comes from Cirrhinus molitorella, assembly GCA_033026305.1. Classification (NCBI taxonomy): domain Eukaryota; kingdom Metazoa; phylum Chordata; class Actinopteri; order Cypriniformes; family Cyprinidae; genus Cirrhinus; species Cirrhinus molitorella. Next base: position 16,350,802 of record CM065134.1, read on the forward strand.
TGTAAAACTAAAACCACCAGTAGGTGGCAGCAAGTCACTGTTAATAAGTGAGTCATTGTGATTAAACCGAATCATTTGATTCATTCAGGAACAAAATACCATCATGCTGTTTAGAGGTGCAAAACAGTTCTGTGGCTGTGTTTGGGATCATTTTTGTTGGCAAAATGGAGCAAAAATAAGCAATATGGTGTCTAAAATGTAAGTCTCTTAATATTAACTTCTAGTTTATTGAACTGTTGTATAAAATCAATTTTACATTTGTGATTTTTGCGAAAAAATGTCACTCTTCGTGTGATATTTATTAGCTAAATGAAAGGATATAAATATACATTTTCTTCCCCATATCCTGAATTTCGGAAAATGCATTTTATTAGACTAAATCACGCACTTTATATAAATATGGTTCATGTTATCATTGAGAAAAACTCTAAGATAAAAGTTTTTTTTTTTTTTTTAACAATGATCAGTGAATTAGGTGTACCAAACAATCACTTAGCAAAGAAGAATTAAATATCTAGCAGAGAAAATTAAAGTTTTCCAATGTTTCCATGATTTTTACCTTTTATGGCCATTTTTTACCTTTATAAAGCCATTCTTTTTTCTGAAAGTGTGCATTAGCTTTTGCGTAAAAATTCTTATATTTAATCAATAAAGTAACTTAGAATAATAAGGCATTTTAGGCTGTTACCACAAAAAAAAAAAAAAAAAATCAACAAAATTCATCTTTTCAATGCAGAGGAAACACAGATGCTGCATCTGAATTGGCATTTAGATGTATTTATCCACCGTTTAATGCAGGAATGCATTTAACCTGCAGATACAAATGAATAAATAATGTTTTGATATTTTAATCCTAAAACGTTGAATGCTGATGTTTAAGTGCTCATAACAATCAAATCTTTTCATTTAATATTTATTTTCACTAGTTTCACGTTTGAAGTATTATACTTTTATTGAAAAACCAGGGAACTGTATTTTTTTTGGGTGTTATGGGGGGTCCAGGACCCCACAAACCCCCCTAAATTTGAACACTGATCTGATCTGGATTTCTGAATTTTCTTGAATGCACATGAGACACAGTGGCATTGATGTATACCCTGTTAAATCTGTTCATCTAAACTCATCTATCACCTTTGTCTCCTCCTGCAGTATTGTGCTGCCCTCACTAGGTGATCTATTGTAACTGCAACAGTCTGTACTGTAATTTGTGATCTCCATTTGGTTTTTTAATTTTAGAGGTTGATATTTTCCCTATTGTCCCTCACCTTTTCCAGTCATCACCTTCTGAATGTCCACAGTACTACTGCGCACTTATGTTACACTGTTGGAAATATCAATCCTAGAGCTCAGTGTCAGTGTCAATCAACAGCAGCTGATTGTTTCAGCAGCACAAATGGTGCATAGCTTGCTAGTTTCTTCATCAGGATGAAGATCTGAACTTCTAGAGGAGTTCATCAGTGTGTGTTCATATGTGTGTGTTGTGTGGCCACCTGGTAATCCTCGAATCAAGGTGTCCGTGTCAGGCTTTCCACCTTGGTGCTGCGTGTGTCTGTCTAGAGCAGCACAGATGGAGCCAGGGACGGGATTAGGGAAGATTTTCCTTGATTTAATAAACTACTATGGCTCAGAAATGTAAGGGATAAACCTGGGCACACAGAGACAGTTGCTGAGCGCAGCACATCAGAGAGCCGCCACACATCGGCACGCCGCTTTCATGAGCCCAGGCGACGCATGTCCTACTTACACCCCCTCCAGAGTCCCAGGCCGGGACGAAGGGGAAGATTGAGCTTTTACCACTAAAAAGATTAAAGGTTGACAAAGTGCAAAACAAATCTGGTAGACAGAAACAAGTACAATACTGTTTTTTGATAATATTATGATTGAATCAGACTATCTGTGATGTGAATTTTTAAATATGGAAGGAAAATTTTGAATACACTTTTTGTTTTATTATTTTTACAGCTTATTTATTATTCATTTATTTTACACTGTATATATAATATATTATAATGTTTATGTATTTATTACTAAATTAAATTATTATTGATTATATATAATCAATTGTGTGTGTGTGTGTGTGTGTGTGTGTGTATATGTATGTATATATATATATATATATATATTTAATAAATGCACTTTAAATAAACTTTAAAGACACACTGTATATAATATATTATAATATATTTGAATTTACTACTAAAATCATATTATAATTGATTTTATATATATATATATAATCACTTTAAATAAATATACTTAAAAAGTTACTTTAGTAAGAATTATTATAATAAATTATAGTATTGTTGATTTTATATATATCTATATATTCACACACACACACACACACACACGCACACACACACTTTAAATAAATATACTAATATATATATATATACCATTAATTGTATGTATGTATGTAAATATAATAAATAAGTGTAATAAATACACTTGAAATAATTAGAATTAAATACATACTTACATACCTACATACACTCTAAATACAGTTATTATATTTATTACATATTTATTTTTTATATATTGTACAAATTTTTAGGTCGGTAATATTTTTTTTATGTTTTTGGAAGTATTTTATGCTTACCGAGACTGCATTTTTAAAATAAAAAATACATGAAAACAGTAATAGTGTAAAATATTGTTACAAAAATAATTGTTTGGTATTTTAATATGTTAGTATGTTTCTGTGATGCAAAGCTGTCTTCAGTGTCACTGAAACATTTATTATTATAATCAATAAAGTTGTGCTGCTTAATATTTTTGTAGAAGCAACAGTAATTTTTTTCAGGATTTATTAATACAATAATATATAATTATCAATTAATACAATTAATATAAATATAATATAAAATTATTATTATTATTTATAATTAACATTTTAACATCTAGGTGTAATATTACATCAAATTAAATGATAAAACAAATATTACAATATAGCAAATATAGTAATGTAGTAATAAAATGTGCTCATTTAAGCTGATTGCTAATGGTATTATTCTTCATAGTAATAAGAAAAATAAGAAAAATCTTTTGGAAATGAGATCTTGTACTAATGTATAGTTCCCCCAGTGACGTTAATGAGGATAAAATAAGGACCGTGGTTGTGTTTTAGATCAGTTTCCTATCGAATCCTTTAATCCGGGAGTTTTATCTTTCTATGAGAATATGAATGAAGACAGTCTAGCAGTAAAAGTGCTCGTCAAAGGAGCCATTGGTTACATCATCTTTAAGTCCGACTGAGCTCGACTTGTTTCACGTGAGCCGGTAGAATATGTGGCGAGATTGAGCTGCGGATTGTTGGAGGATTACTAGTCCACATCCACAACAGAAATTAAAAAATGGAGAGATGGGCGCAGTCTCATGAGCAATAACAGCAAGCAGCTTGAGGGCAGCGTTCAGCCTAAAGCAAGACGCCTGCGTCTTTACGTCACAGGCAGATTCAGTTTAAAGCTGAAAGTAAAGGGAATATAGCAGCAGTGCCGCGCAGCAGCTCAGCTCAGCAGAGCTCCACCAACACGTCTGTCTGTGAGTGAGTGAGCGATCTACCGCCAAACTGGCTGACCAGGACAGTCAGGAATGCTGGGATCAGTTGATCCACCTGCAACTGAGCAGTTCAGGAGACTTCCTGCCCTGTGAGTGATCCCTGACTTTGGATTGGGTTTAAATTAGTTTCCTCAGGGTATTTAATTCAGTGGAGGCTTTGCATGTGGACAAAAAATGCTTAGTTTTTATATTCAGTTTTCTTGCTCTTTGCTCAAACTGGCTTGGTAATTCATTGTCACCTCTTGCTTTGAGAAGTGCTTTGTACTAAATTCATCAAATGAAGTCATCAAAGCAGCATGCATTTTTACATTTATGCACTTGCATTTAGCACATTGTATGCAATGTAGGCATTTTTCCCCACAGGAGCGGTGAAAGACACCTTATATTACCTTATTCATTTTTTAGTACATGAGTTTTGGGATCCGCAAAGGTTTTAGTTTTGTGTGTGTGTGTGTTTGGGTGGATTACGAATTTGGCCTTTGTCGGATTATGATTTTTTGTCAAATGTACAAATTAATGATGTTACCTTAAAGTCAAGTCCTGTTGCCGAACCTGGCCTCTGAACTCCAGGATAAGTCTTAACGGAGGCTGTTTCACTTCTGTCTCAGGTGATTCTCAGCGGGTCGAGATGCCACGGAAAGACATGGAGGTAATCATGGGACAAATGGTTGTTTTGGAGGCTTGGTACACCCCCACTACCTCCATCGAGAAGAACGCCGTCATCTGGACTTTCATGGCTAATGATTCCAAACAAGTGAGTATGTTAATGTTTAAATATACAATTTAGAACACAGAAATATGAAATGATAGAAAAAAAATAGAATGATGATTTTATAAAATGAGACCAAAATTACCAGTAGGTGGCAGCAAGCCACTGTCTTAATGGCGTTAATTCGTTAAGACATTTATTCAATTGATTCGTTCAAAACTGCTGATTCATTTAGGAATTAAGTAAGAAACTGTTTTTATGAACAAGTCAGTGAACCACTGATTTAAGGCTCAAAAAGGCAAATTCTTTAACTAGTGAAACACTGCTGTATGCTTTGGCTTTGTTTAGAACCGTTTTCGCAAAACAGAGCAAAAAGACGATTTAAATCACTTAATATGAACTTCTTGTTTGTTGATTTTTTGTAGCTCTGACATTTAGTAAAGTCTGCCACAGACCATGCTAAATGCTAAACAATCTGTTCATACACTATATTGCCAAAAGTATTGGGACACCCCCTTCTAATGAACAGGTTTGACTACTTTTAATGTTTAAGCATATAATGATATTCTAGGGAATTGTGTAGTTCTAATTTTATAGCAAAAGTTGGGAAAGGACCCTTTTTATTGTATCATGTCAATGCCTCTGTGTATAAGGCAAGGTTCATAGAGAAATGTTTGATTCACTCAGTGTGGAAGAACTTGACTGGTCTGCATAAAGCCCAGCTGAACACCTCTGGTGTGACTTTAAATGCAGACCTTGAGCCAAAAACTCGGACCAAACACCAATGACTTGTGTATATGGTTAGATATTGTGTACATGTATAAATACAGTCCTTTTAGACACTTCCAAAACTGAAGCAACAGAGATGGAAATGTTTTTAATACATGAATTATGCTTCCATCTTTGTTGCTACAGTTTTGGAAGTGCCTTTTTCTGTTCTAAAGAAGGGGGTGTCCCAATACTTCTGTCCATATAGTGTATGTACAAGTCACTGGTGTTTGGTGATGAGTTTTTAGCTCAAGGTCTGCATTTAAAGTTCAGCTGGGAACAGACCAGTCAAGTTCTTCCACACTGACTGAATCAAACATTTCTCTATGAACCTTGCCTTATACACAGAGGCATTGTCATGTTAGAATGATTAGAATTAGAAATTAGAAAATTAGAAGGACACATTTGCCTTGAATATCCTTACATGTTTAAACATTAAGAGTAGTACTCATGGAAATTACTTAAGTAGTCAAACCTGTTCATTAGAAGGGGTTGTCCCAATACTTTTGGCAATATAGTGTATAATCGTTTTAAATGTGTGTGTGTCCTAGACAGTCTGTGCATATAATACTGTGATTACAAATCGATATTTGTTGCTGTATAGTAACAATAATCTAATTTTGACAGATGGTGAGATTGGTATTATGAATTTATAGCCTACTGTGAATTAAAGATACTTGAAGCAGCTGCATTTTGCTGTTTAAGTGCTGGTTCAATAGAAATTATTTTAATGCACATGAAAACTTAATCTTGATGCGCACAAGACATGGTAATAAAAAAGTCGGGGCTTTACTGAAACCATAGTGCCACCCCTGGGTCAAATGTAATAAATATAAGTAATCTATTTATAATTAAATAGGGTTATATAGACCGAGATACAACTATATAAAAATCTGGAATCTGAGGGTGTTACCTTTAAAGCTTTAAAGTTGTCCAAATTAATCTCTTAGCAATGTATATTACTAACCAAAATGCAAGTTTTTGTAGAAAATTGACAAAATATCTTCATGGAACATGATATTTACTTAATTTCCTAATGAAATTTGGCATAAAAGAAAAACGATAATTTGACCCATGCAATGTATTGTAGGCTATAGCTACCAATATATTCGTGCTACTTTTGTCTGGTTTTGTGGTCCAGGGTCACATTTATTTTATATTTAACCCATAATCTTGATGTTACATTTTTAAAAATGGTTATATATATAGGCCATTCTACAGAATTGGAACTGCTGTTCCACAACCAAAAAAACACATTTAAAAAGCATTTGATAATTTACACCATAGATGTTTACTAAGATCCTTCTATTATCTCATTCTATTAACCCATAATAATATTTAAAATATTAGAAAGATTCATATATATTAAATCATTATTTATTGGGTACTTTCAACTTGAGGGCTGTCCCAATCCCTTACTCCAAAATTTCAGCTTATGAAAACAATACGTGTCACTACCGAAACAATGTATGTTTTAGTCATTTGGCTGAGACTGATTTTAAAGTACACCCATCGTGACATAATTTTGAGGTAAATGTGTTCAAAAGTCTGAAAATCTGTCACTACCAAACATTTTTTTCTATAATTAAGCACATTTTTGGGCAGTTTTTCCATAATATTTAGTTTTATATGTGTACAATGGTTCAGAACTGTGCTAGCTAACCATGTGCTGATTAGCATCTTTGAGCTTGGTTCAAAAGCATCTAAAATTGTCACTCCCGAAACATGTCATCGTTTTGATAGTGACAAAAGGAAACACACAATTCTGTATTTGGGGGAAATAAACACAATTTTACTATGGCTATGCAAATTTTTAGTTTTAGTATGTTAAAATTATGTAATGTGATGTGGTCACAACCAAAACATAGAATGTTTTGTCAAAAATACTGAATATTGAATTCTCAACTAAGATGTTATGACAGTTTGGTACAATATATATTCTAACCAATGAATCCATAAGTTTGAAATCAGTATGATCAACTTTATGCCTTTTATAAAGAAAGATTGGATTCAAAATACAACAAATCACATAAATCACACTTGAAATATTTTTAAAATTCTAATTGTTATTGATTTACCTTTTAATAAACCTTTTAATAAAATAGCAAAAAATATATTTACAAGGTAGATGTAAGCAAAATTGTAATAGGTCAGTATAACCCTTGTTATTAAATGTACTACTGTGTTTCGGTTTTGACAAATTTGGGGAGAGCACAAATATTCCAAAAATTTCTGAAAATACAATATGAGAATTAACTGCACATTTTCTAGAAATGTGTACCTTGGATATTATACAATTTGCATAAATACAAAATATGTGGAAAAAGACTTTTTTTCAAGATGTTTTCAACGACTTTGAACCAGTTCTGTAGAATGGCCTATATACACCCAAGTCCATTTTATGAATAATGTTAAATGTTAGAAGTTTATATATGTCCAAGTCCATGTTATATATAAATGTTTAATCCAATCTAGTTCTTTTATTGGTCAGCTATCCATTTTCTGTCCTTTGCCTCATTTCGAAAAAAAAAAAAAAATAGTGGGATGGATTACACGCTAGAACAATCTGTTGTCCTCCATCAGCAGACTAATAAATTACACGAACCTGACATGTCAGACCTCCGCATCCTCTTTAACAGCCTCACTCAACAGATGGCTTTCACTTTAATGTCACAGGAAGAGTATGGAACACTTGAAAGGTCAAAGACTGCTTATGAAAATACACGTGATGAATTTAATGGATGGGCGAGAAGTGGATTAACTCGAGCCGATATCGCTGAGGGTTTTAGATTGAGATGTAAATGTCAGCTAATACACCCTGAGGCGTTATAATGTGTAAGGTTATACCGTGGTTTTATGTGCGTGCCAGCTACAGTATCACACGCAACAAACGCATGTGTATGAATGATATTTCTGCTGCTTACGATAATCTGTAGCTTCACTAGTTTCATAAATAAGTGGAAAATCTGTCTAAAATTTGAAATTGACCATCTGTATTTGCATCTGAGGATTATCATAGTTTAGCTCCATTATTATCATTAGCCACTCGATCAACTGTGCCAGAAGCCTCTCATTGTAATGTATTTGACTATTTAAATTTACTATGTCCGATAATATCAGTTTTTAAGACACTGCTTCAGATTAAACTCTACTTGAAACCCCATTCCATTGCATCTTATATAAAATTGAGTTAGAGCGGTTCAGACAAACCGTTTACAAATGCGTGTTAGGGTCTCTCTGTGTGTTTTTGACTACAGGTCATCTCCTACTTCTCGGGACAGATTGGCATCGGTAGCACTGACTTTCGGAGGCGGGTGGGTTTTGCCATGTCGATGCCCTCTGCCAATCTGTCCATCTACATCAATAACACGCAGGAGTCTGACTCTGGGCGCTATCACTGCCACGTCATCATTCCTGGAGCTCCAGGCTTGTCTGGGGAGCTACACCTCAATGTTAAAGGTACACTGGCAAAATGTGTCTATATTAACATATGTGGGGCATTTCTCATGATTTCTTGTATCTCTGTTTGTTCTAGTTCCTCCATCTGCACCTGTATGCTCCATGACAGGAAATCCTGTACTTAGTGGAAATGTAACACTGAGCTGTAAATCCAGCTATGGCAAACCGGTTCCTCAGTACAAATGGACCAAAGCAGCTCCTCTTTCTGAGGTCTTCTTCTCTCCAATGCAAAGTGAGTATCCTGCATTCAACCTGATCTCATTAAGAACTTTTTCGCCATGTACGTTTTGTGACATATTCAGTGTGAAATGTCCACTTAGTGGCACTAAGAGTGTTTTTTTCCCCATGTGATGTTGGTTTTGTACATGTCACTGCAGTTCTGACTTGAAATGTCCGTTTACTGGCACTATAACTCTAAAGCTCTGTGACGTTTTAAAATAATGTACCATCTGCACTACACCTAAACCTACCAGATTGTATGCACAGAAGTGAATGTGATGTAAAAACGCAATCGCAAACATGCCGTTTTAGCTTGTTTTTCAATCTCTCATCTTTCAGCTCGTTTATTGTGAGTTTTTCACGGGATTTGTACCCAAGGATTCTGCATCAGAACTCCAATTCCATGCCAGCTGAGCTGCAGAGCAAGCTTGTTACGTCCGGAAAGCGAAACATATAGAGCTGTAATCATAAGTGTGTACGAAAACGATTACAAGTGCTCACTGTTTTACCGCCTCTAATGTTTATTTCTGTTGGAAACTGCAGGGATATGTACTTATTGGTACGTATTCAGGTAGCTTTTGTGGATTCATTGAAAAGGTTTTTTGAGATTTTTATTTTTTATACACTAATGATGGTACACCGGCATTCAAATTTAGGGGGTTGTGAGATTTTTAAATGTAACTGTAGATACTGTAAAAACAGTAATGTTGTGATATATTATTACCGATTAATTTAATATTGAATATTTTTAAGTTTTGATTTTTCATCATTACTCCAGTCGGTGTCACATGATCCTTCAGAAATCATTCTAATATGCTGAATTGCTGCTCAAGAAACATTTCTTATATAAGTACTTATTTTTTTAATTGCTGTCATATGTAGCACAAAATAACTAAATATAAATTGATTTAGAGTATGATTATATAGCTGTTCAGTTATGATATGTCTATTTGTAGACCAACCTGGAAGGCTAATTTACCATGCATTCCCCTAGGAATATCCTTTGAGATTTTGGGAATTTATATGCTGAAAAATCGGTCAGCTGTTTTATCCTGCTTCCTATGTTGCTACAATTTGAAACCATACAACAGTTCTAAAATTCATGTTGTTTGACTGTAATTTATGTTGTAGTCTCTTTAAGTAATGTCCCAAAAATGGCGTTTTAAAGGGAACCCTGGGTATTAACACTTGCATGGCTTTAGAATGTAAATGATGTATCTTATTGAAATATGTAGCAGAAAACCCATAAAATATGTACGTTTTTTTTTTTTTTAAATCCACATTGTTTTATACATATTTTGGACTATGGGGGTGCCATTATTTTGATGACATGAAATGGTTGTACATGCTTAGCTAAGGTGCTACCTGTTGCTATTTTTACCGCAGCACAGCTCGGAAAATAAAATACTGATACAATCCTGCATTATGCTGCTTTTGGTGGTAATTTTCATTTTAAAGGCAACAAGAGAAGTGCAAGTCTTCACTGCTTTCATAGCGAAAAGAAAAGAAGAAGATACCTGTGGATGAATAAAACGTCCTAAAGACCTGCATCTTTGTTCTCTCCACTTTAGCCCTGATGCCTTTGAGGCTTTTAGTCGACCACAGTTACTGAAAGAGCTTACAAATGGCAGAGACAAGAATGCCATCCTGGCAGGATGTAAACATGTGACACGTCATGATGCCGCAGCCACTGAAGGAGATTCTCAGCGTGGATTTCACTCGATATCCAGGGCGTTTAGACTTCTTGTGAAGACCACCTGAATGCTCTTTCAGTAGCTCCTATCACTATTTTATTTTTCGAGTTGTGTTGAGGTAAAAATAGCAACAGGTAGCGCCAGTAGCTCACAGAGAGCAACCATTTCACAGCATCAAAATAATGGTGCCCCCCACAGTCCAAAATATGTATAAAACCATGTGGAGTTTTTAAATAATGTAAATCGTTTTCTACTACATATTTCAGTGAGAGACATCATTTACATTACAAATGCATACAAATCGTAATACCCGAGTTCCCCCTAAAAACTGAACAGCTCTATTGATAATTCTTACTAAAGCAGAAAAAAAGAAAACAAGTACCATTTTTTTAAAATAAATAAGTGCTTTTAAACATCATGAAAAATGTATGACAGTTTCCACACAAATATCATGCAGTATAACAACAGGAAATCAGCAATTTTTTTCTTGAGCATATTAGAATGATTTCTGAAGCATCTTGTGACCAGGGTTGCCAGGTTTTCACAATAAAACCTGCCGAATTGCTACTCAAGACTAGCCCAAAACTAGCCCATTCACATCCCGGGAGGTAAAAAAAATGCACATTCCAGGGGCTAAATATCATGTATTGGGGTCGCTTCAACCCGCGGACATAAAAAACAACCAGCAGCAACAGTAGGCCAATTCTGCGAGAAAACCATGGGCACTTGGCAACGCTGCTTGTGTCACTGAAGACTAAAGTAATTGCTACTAAAAAGTTCTTGCTTTGCCATCACAGGAATAAATTATGTTTTAAAAATATACAAAAATATAGTCTTTTTAAATGGTAATAATATTTCTCAATATTATGATTTTGGCTTTTTTTTTCTTCTTCAAAAATCATACAGATGGTAACTTTTGAATGGTAGTGTATGACTGTTGAATAGATTTCATTTTGTTATTATTGTATCATTTTGAGGTGCTGTTTTTTCTCAGTGTGTGATCTGTTTATCATCTCGAGGAGAGTAGTTAGATGCTGTGTAGAGAGAAAGAGCACAGGCATCATTTATCACTGATTTAGCGTGTCTTTCTTTGGCCTGAGGAGAGGTGGAAATGGCTCCATTGCCCTCAGAGCAGCCAGAGAGACACTTTCCCATCTGCCTCTAAACACAACAGGTTTGACCTTGACTGAATGCCAGGAACATTTTGCACATTGGAACATTTCTACTGGCATGTTCTCTCAACTCCATATCAAACGATAAAGAAAGCATGACATACTATGAAATAGAAAATGGGCATTAGTCTCCAATGCATTTTTCCCAAATATATCATAACGATTTCTGTTGACATGTTTGTTCTGATCAGCACAAATCTTTAGTCGAAATACACGGCTGTGCCAGCTGTTCGCGAAAGCTGGCTTATACTTATCAACCATGCAGCAAATTTCCTCCTTGATCCCAGGCACGTGGGTCTTCCTGACATGGGAGTCCTGAGGGAGGCGAGGTGCTCAGTAACTCTCCCCTCAGGAAAGACAAGCGTATCATGTTCCCCTGGTCATCTGTCTTCCTTTTGCCCTCTCTTTGTCACTCTCATCCGCGCATTCACAGAGTGGAGGTCCTGCCCCCAGCCTGTGCTTGTGCTGGGATACCTGGGTAAGGGAACAGACCCTAGAATAGAGAAAACTTCTTTAGATAGACTCTTGAGAGTTTAGTTTCCCTCAACAGTTGTTTGCTTGTACATGTCTTGAGTACAGGAATGATAAAGTAACTTGTACTAATTTTTAAAAGTTTGTGTTCAGTAAGACTTTTTTTTTAATTCATCAGTGATGCATTCATTTGATCGAAAGTGACAGTTAAGATATTTATAATGTTATAAAAAAATTTCAAATTTCAAATCAATGGTGTTCGTTTGAACTTTCTATTCATCAGAGTTTCAACAAAAAAATAAAAAACAGCAAATTAGTATATTAGAATGATTTTTGAAGGATCATGTGACACTTGATGCTAAAATTCAGCTTTGCATCACAGGAATAAATTACACTTTAAAATATATTCAGAGAGAAAACATATAATTTACATTTTAGTAATATTTTAAAATGTTACAGTTTTTACTGTATTTTTAAGCTAATAAATGCTGCCTTGGTGAGCATAAGAGACTTTTTTCTTAAATCTTACTGACTATAAACTTTTGAATGGTTGTGTAATTGTTTTTTAAAGGTACACTTGGTGTTTTTAAAGAATAATATGGAATAAATGGCTGACTGTGAATACAATGCTGTGGATAATCAAAAACAATTTGCACTTGTATGATTCTGAGGTGTTATTTTGACTCAAAGCCATTGTTAAAATATTATAATATACAAATACCTAGAAATGTGTTTTAAATGTGGCCTGGCAGGGTTTAAATCTGGCAAGGGTCATTTCCCAATCCCACCCATCATGTTCTTCGCATCATTCCCTGTCTCTTCCGGTCATGACAGTGGTGGATCATCATTCTATGAAAAATAATGCCACGTTCATACACTGTTTTGAGTCCCACAGCACCTCTAACCTTCACAGAGAGCAGTTTACCATCCACACAAAATCTCTGTCAACAAAAAGGACAAAAACAACAAAAAAGCTTAAAGCTTGATAAGCATTTTTAGCAATCAGCCATTTGTATCAATGTGTGTCAGTGAGATTAGAGTCATTCAATATCCCAAGCATATCAGTCTAAAAGCATATTAAAAATCATCCTACCCCTTTCATATTTTTTGTTCCCTCCCATTGTTAAAATTATGAATCGTGTTGTGGTGCTGTGCTATTTGCTTGTCTAGCTAGAGAGCTAAAATCAGTCCTGTGTCTCGTAGTTTATTCAATGTAGAAGCAACACAAACCAAAGGTTTTTTATGAACATATCACTGAAGTGTTGATTTTATGCAGCCAATCATTTTAAGCGACACTTCATTAGTATAAAAGTGCCTGTGAAATCTGTAAAGCCCAGACTGGGGTCCCTGGGCGTCTGGCCTCGGCTCTGGGTCACTGAGGAATCTGAGTTTGGCTGCTCATCACTGCAGGCCAATCAGTGTGTGGACAGAAGCTACAGCAGCAGATGGTCCGACTGCAATCTCTGCCAACACTGTAATAATGGCAGAAATGTAATGTTTGTTCTCTGTCTTTATGGTTTTAACTTCTCATCCTTCTTGCCAGCATCATGCAGTGAAAATAGGCGTAGGATTGTCAACATAACTGTAGCCAGATCTTCAACAAATATGTCCCAGATTTGGTTAGTTACCCGGATGCACGGCCATATTGGAGATACTCAGAAGTAAACAACAGCATGAATTGCGCCGTTAATGTACTACTGAATACGTTGTTAAAAAAACATTGGGAAAAAACGTGTGGAAACTGCTAGATCATATAGAGAATGTCTTAGTAAGAAGGAAGTTTTCTCGATTTTAATCAATTCTCATTTTTTTGAATTTTGAATGGAACATTATAGCACACCCTTCATCCAATAAATCATAATAAGTCTCAGACTTTAATTCTTCCTATTTTATTATAGTATTTAAACAATAAATTCCGTTTTGGCGCTGTTTAATGTGGAGTGGCAGATTGCTGTAGTGCCTCATGTTCAGGAGAAGCAGCACGGTAACTGATCATCTCCTCCACTTTAATCAATTTCAGCATGAAATAAACATAAATAAACATCCAATCTGGTATTTTAAGAAATGAGTACAACTAACGAAATCAGGATCCTGTAATCCTCTTGTAATTGCTTAATCAGTGTTTCAGCCGTACAAAGACATCAATATAACATCTTGTAAACAATATTGTCAGATTACCTCAGAACAAAACATATTCGGTGACCATAAACCTGTTAGTCAGCTAAAAATGAAATCTAGGGAGAAGCATTTTGCTAAATATATGCACCGAATACAGTTGAAGTCAAAAGTTTACATACACCTTGCAGAATCTGCAAAATGTTAATTATGTTACCAAAATAAGAGGTATCATACAAAATGCATGTTATTTAGTGAGTTTTTTTTGTTTTTATTTAGTACTGACCTGAATCAGATATTACACATAAAAGTCAAAAGTCAGCAAGAGAAAATAGTAGTTGAACTTATAAAAATGACCCCGTTCAAAAGTTTACAGTTTACAAAATAGTTTATTCTAAATACTGTGTTGTTACCTGAATGATCCACAGCTATGTAACTTTTTTAACTTGTAAGATCAGGGTTTAAGATAAATTTATCTTATTATGTCTTTAGGGAAAGATGCAAGTATCTTCTAAAGGGCAGTACTAAATGAAAAAAAAAAGATATTTAGGTAAAATAAGACACATGTACACATCTTAATTCTGTTCAAAAGTTTTCATCCCCTGGCTCTTAATGCATCGTGTTTCCTTCTGGAGCATCAGTGACCCATTTGAACCTTCTGTAATAGTTGCATGTGAGTCCCTCAGTTGTTCTCAGTGTGAAAAGATGAATTTCAAAATCATAGTCATTGTTGGCAAGATGCTGAAAAACCAAAGAATTTGTGGGATTTTTCTGAAGAACAGCGGGCAGATTAACTGTTCAGGACAAAAGGGACTCATGAACAACTATCACTAAACAAAAAACAGCTGTGGATCATTCACGTAACAGCACAGTATTAAGAATCAAGTGTATGTAAACTTTTGAACAGGGTCATTTTCTCTTGTAGACTATATGCAAACATCTTTTATGTAAATATCAATGTTAGCAAGAGTGGAAAAGGTGTTTTTAAAGAAATCTTATTTCTAAAAGTCCTCAAGACCAAAAGTGCCTGTAAGTAAACAAACACCATAAAAGTAGTGTAAGCAGTCACACCCTACAGTAGGTCACAGTGTCCAAAAGGCAGATACAGAGAAGTGAACTCTATTGAAAAGACACATTTGATGTTTATTTGATTCTATTTTCAGATGAGAGGCAGGGCACTCTTCGACTTAGCAACCTTACCAAAAGCATGTCCGGCAAGTATGTTTGTCGCGCCAGCAACACGGCTGGGACTGATAGCTGCCACATCAACCTAGAAGTCTCCACCCGTAAGTATCTTACAGAAATATTGATGCAACATTTTATACTGTAGATTTCATCTCTCACTTTGTTTATAACTGAACTATTCCTTTTGTGGCAGCAGCTAACAATGCTTGGGTGATCGCTGGGGCCACAGTGGGCTCTGTGGTGGGTCTGATGGCTCTAGTTTTATTCCTGATCTTTATCCTGAGGAGAAACCGTGACACTGAGGAAGAGATGGCCAATGATATCAAGTGAGCATGTGTCTTACATATCTAATATTTGTGACCCTAGACCACAAAACCAGTCATAAGGGTTTTTTTTTTTTGAGACTGAGGTTTATAAATAAAAAAAGCTTTCCATAAATCTGGAATCTGAGGGTGCAAAAATCACCTTTAAAGTTGTCCAAATGAAGTTTTAGCAATGCATATTACTAATTATGACCGGTTTAGTCCTTTGCATGGCTGCTCGTAATGTTTGTGTACACCTCCAATGGGAAGACACGCCCACTGGCGTTGAGTTGCGCTGTGTATTTGAGCACACCTGTGTGGCTCACTGATTGGAGGCGCTTTGGGTCTTCACGGTTTTTAAAAATGCATGCTTGGGCATTGTGTGGTGACTCCTTTAATGTGTGTTCATGTTCTGTGGCAGTCATAGTCTTTTCCGTCCTCTATCCCTTTTTGCTATTTCTTGGAGTGTGTGAGTGGAGTGGCGAGCGCAATTCACATAAAGTCTGCAGTAGTATAAGAATTTCATCTAGGAGATGCGGCCTGAGAGTGCTAGTTGCTCTTTTGTATACTCGTTTTATACACTGCCGTTCTATTGCTGGTTATGTGGCTGTTCCGGATGGCTGAAGATGCCGCTGTTTTGAACTGCTGATTTACTGAGTGTTTGTAAGACTAATTTGCCCCATTAACTCATATGATATATTTATGCAGAAGTATTTGACATCTTTGTTTTTAGTGCCATGGTACTGAGTTAATATTCTGGTATACTGGTGTATTGAAGCATTGGGGAGTTCTCTTTTAAAGGAATAGTTCACCCAAAAAATTACCCCATGATTTATTCATCCTTAAGCCATCCTACACTGTAAAAAACAAAAAACACAATTTGTTGAGTCAACTTAAAATAATTTGTTAGCCTGCTGCCTTAAAATTTTAAGTTCAGTCAACTCAAATAAGTTTACTTAACTTAGACATTCAAGATGACTAAACTAAAAAAATAGTTTGTTACACTTAACAACTGTGTTTGTTACTCAGCTGCCTTAAAATTTTAAGTTAAATCAACTCAAATATCTAAGTTGTCACTTAGTAAAACGTAACATTTTAAGTTGTCTGAACTTTTTTCGAGTTGACTGAACTTAAAATTTTAAGGCACCCAGGTAACGAATTATTTCAAGTTGACACAACAATTTTTTTTTTACAGTGTAGGTGTATATGACTTTCTTCTTCCAGACAAACACAGTCGGAGTAGTGTATCCTGGTTCTTCCAAGCTTTATAATGGTGGTGGATAGTGGCTATTATTTTGAAGCTCCAAAAAGCGCATATATCCGTTGTAAAACTAATCTATACACCTTTGGGGGGTTAGTCTTTTGAAGCGGATCCATGGGTTATTGTGACAAAAATATTTCTTTTTTAAAATGATAAACTTAAAACACTGACCTCCGGCAACAGCGTACGCACGTTCATGAGAGAATCGCTTTTCCTCTGACTCGACGTATGACGTAAGCCGCAAGCTGCATTCGTAGTGTAAGCTCAAGTAAGAATAAACAAACGAGAATACTAAATGCAGGTAACGGATTAAAAGTTGTAAATGAGAAGTAAAAAAAAAATTTCAGCGAATTTCACTAAAAGAGAAGAAGAGCTTTGAGTTTTTTGCACAGCCTTATAAGTTTGAACTGGAGTAACATTACACCGACCAGGATCTCACGAACGCGCGTATGGCCGTTGCTGGAAGTGATCCAGAAGAGTTTATAATTTTAAAATTATAAATATTTTTGTTATAAAAACCGATGGATCCGCTTCAGAAGACATGTGTTAACCCCCCAGAGGCGTATGGGTTAGTTTTACGATGGATATATGAGCTTTTTGGAGCTTCAAAATAATAGCCACTATCCACCACCATTATGAAGCTTGGAAGAGCCAGGATAAATTTTGAAACAACTTGGACTGTGTTCGTCTGGAAGAAGAAAGTCATATACACTAAGATGGCTTGAAAGTGAGTAAATCATAGGGGAAAATTTTCATTTTTGGGTGAACTATTCCTTTAAAATACTAAAACATTGTTTGCCAGTAAATTTACCTACATGTGAATGTTTGATGACCTGTGATACTGAAGCTTTGTGATGCAGATTCTTACTCATTGTGGGTATTTAATTGGTAAGCTGTTGAAGAGTTATGTTTTTTTATGTTTTTATTAGTAGGTCTGTCACTTAATTCGAATCACAATATGGATTAGTGTCTATAGTGAATATTAAAATGTTTCGCTTGTCTCTGTATGTAGGAATAGCGAAGCGCGGTTTTGTTTACGACACAAATACTGAAGACGCTTGCTGTGTTTCATTTGAGAAAACTAGCATCATATCATACTGTGTACACAAAAAACTTCACGGCAACCTGTCAAAATAAAAGTATGTTCCAACGTGTAACAGAAATATATCGCTCTTGTATTACTTTTGTACAGCAGAATTTACATCTTTATATATTCCTATTTCTAGCAAATAGGGTATATGTGCAACAGACTTCCGTTTTCCGTTAAACAGGTCTCGTTGTTTCTGGTTCACGCATTTTGCGTATGCCTTGTTAAATATGACGATGATTTACTCAAGATTCCTTCAGATTAGACAC
The DNA here is from genome assembly GCA_033026305.1 of Cirrhinus molitorella. Classification (NCBI taxonomy): domain Eukaryota; kingdom Metazoa; phylum Chordata; class Actinopteri; order Cypriniformes; family Cyprinidae; genus Cirrhinus; species Cirrhinus molitorella. The sequence continues at coordinate 16,369,071 of CM065134.1, forward strand.
TAAAGATACCATAACCAATGTCCATCACATATGTGGATTGATATATAACAGTTTTTAATTTTAACATTTATATATAAATATCAAATAAAATGTCCACAATAACAACAGCTAGCTCGTTTAACTGATTACCTAAAAAGTCCATTGATATCGCCATTATTTATTATGGCTATTAACACGTTCTCCGACATGCGGAAGCGATGAGACCTGTTTTCCGGGTTTCAGGTGACCTTCGACATATACCCCATTTGTGACCCTGGACCACAAAACCAGTCATAAGGGTCCATTTTTTAAAATTGAGATTTTTTACATCATCTGAAATCAGAAATAAGCTTTCAATTGATGTATGGTTTGTTATGATAGGACAATATTTGACCGAGATACAACTATTTGAAAAGTTGGAAAATTTGGAGTGTGCATAAAAAATTTAATATTGAGAAAATCGCCTTTAAAGTTGTCCAAATGAAGTTCTAGCAATGCATATTACTTATAAAAAAATCCGTTTTGATACATTTACAGTAGGAAATTTACAAAATCAATAATCAATAAAAGAAAAATCTATAATTTTGACCCATACAATGTCTTTTTGGCTATTGCTATGAATAAACCCCAGTGACTGGTCCAGGGTCACATAGAAATAAAACTATTAAATTATATAAATATCAAAACCAGATTAACAACTTAATTGTAGAAAAAAAAATACAATTAAATAGAGAAATAGAGAGTTTTGGACTTGTTTTTTTTTTCACTGAAATAAATGTTTTTGTTATTACACACAGTAAAGTACCAGAAAAAAAGTGCAGTGGAAAAATAGTGCCCCACCCCCTCTAAACCATAAACCTAGGGGAAATACTTTTGGCTATTGCTACAAATATACCTGTGCTACTTACGACTGGTTTTCTGGTCCAGGGTCACATTTTATTAGGATATCTGTACGGATTAGATGTGTGTATTAAAGTATCTGTTTTCTATTGCTTTAAGGGAAGATGCACAGGCTCCTAAACGCGTCTCCTGGGCTAAAAGCGGCACAGGATCGGACATTATATCAAAGAATGGCACATTGTCGTCAATAGCCACCAGCCCTCCTGCACAGGACCCTCAGCATCCACTGCAAAACAACCATTACCCATACCCTCCAGGTGCCTTGGACACAGCCTCCATCCTCACCAATTCCGGTAGCACAACCACATACCGCCTCCGCCCAGGAGAGCCCAACCCACTACACGGGCTGCCTGGATACAACGGCAGCGGCACACCAAATCACACACACCGCCACCATCACCAGCATCGAAATCACACTCCAGCAGTCCTTAATCCCAACAACTGCTCCACACAGAGGACTGAAGGGCCGCAGCCACAGCCACAGACCCCGCGCCCGCTCAACATGCCTATAAACACTGCCACTCTGTCCCGCATGGGGGCTGTACCCATCATGGTGCCCACCCAGAACCACGCTGGGTCACTGGTGTAACAGCCCTCAAGACAATGTGCTAACGACTAGCCGAACATATGTGGGGAAGGGTTTCGACAAAGGTTGCGATAAAGATGAACTTATAAACTTTTTATACAGATTAAAGTACTAGAAGTACACTAAAATGTTTTGATTTGTTTTTTGTTTTTGTTTTTTTGAAGTATTACATGTTTTTTAATAAGCTTAAAGGGATAGCTCACCTAAAAATGAAAATTGCTGCATAATTTACTCACCCTCAAGCTGTCCTAGGTGTATATGACTTTGTTCTTTCAAACGAATACAGCTGGAGTTATGTAAAAAAAATTCTTGGCTCTTCCAAGCTTTACAATGGAAGTAAATGGGTGTCGAGATTTTGAAGCCCAAGGACTTCTGAAGCGAATCAGGAAGTCTCTTTGAAGTCGCATACAACAGTTAGCGTAAGATAGAGATTATGGTTTATAAAGTTTTAAAAACTAATATTTTTCCTTCACAAACGCATCGTTTCGCCTTTATTAACCCCCCTGGGGCTGTGTGGAGCACTTTTTATGATTGATGGTCTACTTTTTTGTGCTTCAAAATCTCAACATCCATTCACTGCCATTATAAAGCTTGGAATAGCCAGGACATTTTTAAATATAACTCCATTTGTATTCATCTGAAAGAAGAGAGTCATATACACCTAGGACAGCTTGAGGGTGAATCCTAGGGTAATTTACATTTTTGGGTGAACTATAACTTTTAAAATCTGTGTTTTGATGCCTAAACACTCTGTAAAGTTCTTTGTCATCTTTTCGAACCGTTACACTGACCGAGAACTAGGGGTGTGCGATATTGACAAAAAATAATATTTAGATATTTACTGGGATTTTATTGATGATGATAATTAGACAATATTTTGCTGTGTGTGTTATTGTTGCTTAAGGACTACCGTGTCGACTCCTACCTTTTATGGGCATTTTTACCTTTATAAAGCCATTTTTTGTGTGAATCATCTTTTGAGTCAAATTTTTACATTGAATCAGTCCGTTATAATAATAATACATTTAGGCTGTTAGCAAACAAATCAGTATCAACAAAATTCATCTTTGCAGAAGTTGCATATGAAGTGGCATTTCAATGTGTTTACAGATGTTAATGCAGCTAGATGTGAAATTCTTTTATAAGTGAGAAGATACTTTGAATGTGAAATCAAAACCGCCAGTAGGTGGCAACAAGTCGCTGTTAATAAGTGAGTCATTGCGATTGAACGAATCATTTAAACGGTTCATTCAAGAACGAAGGTCCGCCATGTTGCTCAGAGACGCAAAAGTTTGGAATGATTTTTTGTTGGCGAAATTGAGCAAGAGCATGAAATATGCTGTCTAAACGTAAGTCTTTTAATATTACCTTCTTGTTTATTGAACTGTTGTATAACATTAATATCACATTTGAAGTTTTGAAGATGCTGATTTTTGAAGGAAAAAATGGCGCTCTTCGTGTGATATTGATTAACTATATGAAATGATATTAATATATACATTTTCTGCCCCATATCTTGAATTATGGGATCACTTTAATAGACTGAATCATTCAGTGAAAGAACGCTTCAGGTAATGTAACATTATGCGTGCGCTCTATATGTTTTGTTTGTTTTTTACAATATACTCCATAATGTCAAATCGCATCGTTAAAACAACAATTACGATATTTTCGCAGAAAATATATATCGCACACCCCTACCAAGAACAGTATTTTTCATTAATTTTGTCAGTTTTACAGTGTGTTATTCATTATGGTGGAATGCAGACGTCCACTTTTTGTAACAGTTGTGTTTATTGATTCAGATTTGTCCAGTTATTTAACGTTAGACATTCAGTTAAATTTACGACAATAATCTTTAGCATCAGCTATTCTTGTGCCTCTTGTGCCTCTGTTTCTCTCAGGAGTTTTCTCTTTTTATGTCAAGCTGTTGACAGATTTCTGAAAGCAGAGCAGGTTTCATTTTTTGACCATTCAGGGGAGTTTAGAAATTCAACGAGAGAAAAAGAATGAATTTAAAGAAGAAAATAAAATGAAAGCCCATGAAAGTGCTGTCTTATAATGTCTAATGATTTGTCTCGTGCTTGTTTACTGGAGCTGGAAGGACTCTTGATTTGTAAAAGATTTGATCATGTAAGTTACATGGAAGTGTCTACTTATTCATTCATGTGTTCATGATATTGTACGAAAAACTAGCCTTGTGGTTAATGACTTGAATATTGGAAGCAATGTTTTATGATTTTTGATATTTAGTGTTAATGCTGAATGTTATTGTGAGTATTCTGGTTGAAGATATTGTTTATTCTGTAATTAGGCCTTTTCACTCATTTTGTCATGTTTAGCATTATATGAAATTGAAAGCATTATACAATAACTGTCCACATGATGGAAGCAGAGAGGCAAGAAACGGTCTCAGAGTGGAAAATGCCTCAGTGAGGTTCAAGTGTTAAGGTGTTGGTACTTGGTTTGATCGCTTACCATAATGTTCTGCTCATTAAACCAATACAAAATTGCATTGTAAAACATTGTTTAAAATTGTATCAGTTTTTACTAGCACATTTCTTAAAAGTGGCATTTGATTGACCCTGCATTAAACAAACATTAAACAAACTTTCTTAAATTTTAGAACCAGACGCTTCATTGTGGATGCCACAATTTTCTTTTAGATCTAGGACGAGCCCCCGATTTCTATTATGGCCATAATAGAAATACAGTTTTTTCTTGTTAATATAATTGGAACCAAAACATTTTTTCTTCAGAAAAATATTAGTTGCCTTAGAAGATGGCTATTGAATGGATAACTTTTGGATAAAGGTGCTTTAGTGAAGAAGAAGATTAAGTGTTTAGCCACACCTTCCTCCCCTTTTTGCAAGCATACTCTGGACATTGTTGCGCTTTTTAGTCAGAGCCCGCCAGTTATGAGCTGTTCCTTAAATCAGCGCAAGGACAACAAAATATGAAAAGCATGGCATATGGTCACATTGTCTTTGCAACATGCACTTTGTTCCAGTACTTTGGTGAGTATTTCCTTCAGCCTTTTTATTATATATTCAAGTGGAAAGGTGTTTGTTCAAACGTAATACATTTATTAAACTACTGTTTAAAAATTTGGGTTTGGCAAGATTGTGTATTGTTTATGAAAGTCTTGCTCACCATGGCTGCAGTTATTACATCAAAAATACAGTAAAAAGAGCAATATTTTGAAATAGTATTACAATTTAAAAGAACTTTTCTGTTTTAATACACCGTATTAACCTGAATATAAGCCGACCCTGGTTATAAGACGACACCCCTTTTCAAGACGTACCTTTTGGAAAGGCTTTGTGAAAACCAAATCTTTTTTTTATCTTTTTAAGGCTTTTTTTTTGCGTAAATTATTTTCATTAAGAATATTTTTCCTTATTTAGTTTTTGTTCTGAACGTATGGTTGTAAATACTGGTAAAATGCACCAACAATCACATTATTTTTTTTTTATATACCATAAAAATAACAGGAAACCCATCTAAATTATATAACAATTAGACTATCCATCTCATAGTAGGCTAGCATAGTAACAGTAGAAGTGAAATCTTAATGTTGTCTTCAAATCTGAGTACTGTCTTACGTTTTAAAATCACTTACAGAGGAAGTTTGGTTCCATCAGGCTAACATGACAGTCAAGACTCAAGCTGCTGTAAGCTTTTCTTTTTGTTTTGTTGTTCTAACATTACCGACAAACATTACACTACGTATTTCTTGGCACACTCGTTTTACGCGGATTTGGCGCCACCTATAGTTGTGGGTGTATTATTAACATGTCTAGACCCTGAATATAAGACGAAGGCGTTTTTTCAGATGTATTTCCAAGAAAAAGGAAAAACTAGTCTTATATTTGGGTCAATATGGTATTTTAAAATGTAATTTATACCTGTGATGCCAAAGCTGAATTTTTAGCATCATTACTCCACTTTTCAGTGTCACATGATTCTTCAGAAATAATTTTAAACATCCGAAAACAGTTGTGCTGCTTAATATTTTTGCTTTTTTCAGAACTTTTTATGAAAGTTCAAAAGAACAGCATTTAGTTTTGGTAACATTCTAAATGCCTTTCTTCCTACAGATGTAGTGATGTCATGGCAGGCGGTTGTGGTAAAGCCCTTAGTGTTTGTCCGGTCGGGGTCATCGGCTGAGCTGACCTGTACGTATAATACACATGCCTCAGAGGGCTTCACCCTGGAGTGGCGTTATGCAGCTCCAGGAACTCCTGCTGTTCAAGCTCAGAGGGTGAGAACTGCTGTATTTAGTCAGTTACAATACAGTGCCTTTCAAAAGTATTCATACCCCTCATGTTTTGTTATGTTGCTGCCTTATGATAAACTTCTTTAAATTACTTTTTTTCCCCACATCAGTCTACACTCGCAATGACTAAGCAAAAACAGAATTGTCACAACTTTGTAAATGTATTACAAATAAAAAACCTGAAATAAGTACATTGCATAAGTATTCACTCAGTACTTAGCTAAAGCACCTTTACAGCCTGAAGTGTTTTTGGGTATGATGTGACAAGCCTTGCACATCAACATTTGCCAATTATCTGCCATTCTTCTCTGCAGTTCTTCACCTCTCAAGCTCGGTCAGGTTAAATGGGGGTAGATGCACATTTTCAGGTTTCTCCAGAAATATTTGTTTGTGTTCATCCTCAAGCTCTGACCACTCAAGGTGACTCAACAGTCACAGAATTGTCTATAAACCAATCTTGCTGTGTGCTTTGGCTCATTGAGGTTCTGAATATCTCAATATTTACGAGTTACGTAAAAATACTACTTTTTTAAAGCAATATTTTTTCATTAAACTAGTAAAGTAACATTACTTTTTCATTTACAAGAAAATATCTCAGTTACTTTTTCAAAAAAGTAACGCCAGTTCCTTTTTTTTAAATGTATTTAATCTCATTTTATTAACCAATGACTTTGCTGCTGACCTTTGATGATTCAGTTTAACCATACTAATAAGCAAAACTTACTTTAGACTAACTAACATTTGTGCTTAATTTTTCTCATTACTGAAGAGTGTTGAACTTCCTTTTCCTACAGTTCTACTCTACAGACGTGAATTTACTTTTCCTTCAGCTTTAGGCTTATTCATTTAAACTTTTATGGTGCTTTTACATTTGCTGAAAATTTAACTTTTTATATTAAAAACAAACAAGCCCAGATTTAGAAAGTAATGCATTACTTTTGAAAAAAAAAAGTAACTTTCCCCAACACTGGTCCCTACAGTTGAAAAACAGCCACACAGCATGAGGCTGATACCACCTTACTTTACTGTTGAGATGGTACTCTTAAGATGGTGAGCAGTGTCAGGTTTCCTTCAAACATGAGAATCTTGTTTCTCACAGTCTGAGGGTCCTTTAGGTGCTTTCTTACAAATTCTGAATGTGTTTTTATGTGTCTTCACTGAGGAGAGGATTGTGTCTTGCCACACCGCCATAAAGCCCAGATCGGTGAAGTATTGCAGGGACATTTGTTATTCTGTAGGTCTCTCCTATCTCTGCATATGATCATGGACCATCAGGTTAAATTTGAGTTAAATTTCAAGTGTCCCAGATAAGGGTATGGATACTTATGCAATGGAATCATTTAAGTTTTTTATTTTTAATGAATTTGCAAAGATGTTAAAAACCTGTTTTTTTGTATGGAGTGTAGAAAAAAATGTGAAAAAAATGAAGGGCTATGAATATTTTTCAAGGCACTGTAAACCACCACATCAATGTCCTGTTTGACACAGGTGCTGTACTACAATGGGAGGCTATACTGGGTGAACTCTTGGGAGGGAAGGATGGCTCTAGTGCAGAATCCTCCAGTGTTGGGCGTCGCTTCTATCAGGATAACGAGTGCCGAAATATCTGATGCTGGGCTGTATATATGTGAGGTCACCAATCCGAATGACTGGTCCAGCAGCGGACATGGTCTGATCAACCTCACTGTACTGGGTAATATAACCTATATAATGGGTTTTCTAAATTTTGATGCCATAGACCACTAAATATAATAACCCCCCTGGAGGGAACCCACTCCTAAAGACACATTTATAATGTGGAAAATAAAAATATTTTAGATTTGTGTAAAATATAGCATGGACATATGTGACTCTGGACCACAAAACCAGTCATAAGGATAACATTTTTTGAAACTTAGATTTATACATCATGGTTTGATAGGATAGGACAATACTTGGTTGTGATACAACTATTTGAAAATCTGGAATCTGAGGGTGCAAAAAATAGAAAAGAAAATTTGAGAAAATTGCCCTTAAAGTTGTTCAAATGAAGTTCTTAACAATGCATATTACTAATAAAAAATTACGTTTTGATATATTTACAGTTGGAAATGTACGAAATATCTCCACGGAACATGATCTTTACTTAATATCCTAATGATTTTTGGCATAAAAGAAAAAACAATAATTTTGACCTATACAATGTTGTTGGCTATTTCGCAAATATACCCTTGTTACTTAAGTAACCCTTGTTACTGGTTTTGTGGTTCAGGGTCACATGTTTTTTATTTATTGTTAAAACATTGATTATAATAGAATGGATATTTTTTCTGTGGACTTTGAAACCCCCTGCTCTGTATGACTGTATTAATGAACTATTAATTATCCACTCAGAGATGGTGCCGCATGTTCACATATTGTTCTCTCCATCATCAGTTCCTCCATCTGTGCCAGTTTGTCAGCTACAGGGAAACACCTACATGAGGAATGATGTGACTCTGAGTTGTCATTCCTCTCAGGGTCTCCCCACACCCATCTATTCATGGCACAGACAGCAGAACACAGTTCCTCTGCCACCTGACAGTTTTGTTGAAGGTAGGAAACAATCAGCTGCTGCTACAACACTCTTTCTGGAAAATAGAGCACGAATGGCACAGACATCACAGATTTGCTGATCGTTCGATAGCCCTAAACACTTTAACTTACAATTTTAATAAAACTACTAAAGAATTAAAGGTATAGTTAATTCAAAAATGAAAATCTACCCAATGCATTAAGAGCCAGGGGTGTAAACTTTTGAACAGATTGAGGATGTGGACATTTTCTTTATTTTGCCTAATATTATTCTTTTTTATTTAGTACTACCCTTCAGAAGCTACAGAAGATACATGTTCCCCAGAAGAAAAAAAGTTAAAGTTCAAATTCAAAAAGTTTTAACTTCCCTTAATGCATTGTGTTTTCTTTCTAGAGCATCAGTGAGCGTTTGAACCTTCTGTAATAGTTGTAATAGTTGCATATGAGTCCCTCAGCTGTCCTCAATGTGAAAAGATGGATCTCAAAATCATGCAGTCACTAATGGAAAGGGTTCAAATACACAAAAATGCTAGAAAACCAAAGAATTTGTGGGACCTGAAGGATTTTTCTGAAGAACAGCAGGCAGTTTAACTGTTCAGGACAAACAAGGGACTCATGAACAACTATCACTAAACCACACACACACACGTACACAAACACAGCTGTGGATCATTCAGGTAAGAAAACAGGATTAAGAATCAAGTGTATGTAAACTTTTGAACAAGGTCATTTTTATGAATTCAATAATATCTGGTATTTTTTTTTATCATTTTGGCTGGGTGGTTAATAACACGTTTTCTGTGGTGTGACACACTCAGAACACATATTTAATATTGCCTTACATGCACTTCCCAAAATCCCCTATGGGACAATAACTAACAATCATGTCTCATTTGTGCTTTAGATCAGCACACCGGTTCTCTCATGTTACACAACCTGTCTGATGCCTTCGCTGGTACCTACACTTGTAAAGCATCTAATGAACTCGGTCAGGCAGCCTGCAGCATAACCCTCAGAGTGACCTGTGAGTACAACACACACACACACACACACACACACACACACACACAGCTCTAAAATCACTGAATACCGAGACAATTTGACAGTGTTCTATTGTTAGATGGGGGAACCGGAGCGGTGATTGGTGGAGTGTTAATGGGAATCTTCCTCGTTCTGCTGTTGATTGGGGTAACGGTCACTTATGTCACCTGGAACAGAAAGAAGCATGTCCAAAATACATATGCAAATGAGCTTAGGTGTGTATTTAAACGGCTGTGTACTAGATGTGATGTTTAATGTGTGATGTTCAACATGTTCTTTTTTTTTTTTTTTGAACAAGCCAGGTGAAAAACAATTCAGCACCTCATCAGCAGAGCGGAGGGAACCTACTACCCTTTCAGTCAGGTACTGAAGACCAATCAGACTTGAAAGTGTCATGCTTTAGTCCAATTGTTTAGTTTCTTCAAATGTTTCTTTTGCATCTGTGTCTGCTTGGTTAAGTTTGGTACTACTGTAATGATGGATTAAATATATTAAAGGTGACATGTCATAAAAGTCTGATAATATAATTGGGTCTCCAGTGCATCTAGCAACCCAGAAAACATGAAAAAGGACAACCCAAATCTAATATACAACAGATCTAATATAAACAACTGTTTACCTCCACAAACATAACCAACTGTTTTTGTATCTCCTGTGTGTTTTTAACATAAACTTGTGTGTTTGACAGTTTAAGCGCAAGAAGACATGAAAGAGAGTTTAGAACTCACATGCCATGTGACAGCCACTTTCTGTGCTTGTGCTTCAGATGTGTGCGCTTTGAAAATCCTCTATCATAAGTTTAAACCGATACAGCTTTAAAACACGTGATTTCAGCATCATAAACATGATAATCAAATCCAAATCGACATTTTTTAAGCAGAGTATCTGAGTTATGAGCTGTAAAGGCACAGCCCTATTCTGGAAAAAGGGGCGGGGAGCAGCAGCTCTTTTGCATTTAAAGAGAAATGCACAAAAACAGCGTGTTTCTGCTTCCACTCACAATAGACATTTTTCAAAATTAAATAATAAATGATATGTGGGGTATTTTAAGCTGAAACTTCACTGACACATTCTGGGGACACCTGAGACTTATGTTACATATTGTAAAAAGGAGCATAATAAGTCTCTAAGACTTTTGTAATAAATAGCGCTTTAATTCTTATCTACTTGGAGAACAATATAAACTCATGTTGACAAGACAAGCAGATTTTCAGGTGAAACCCAAACATCAGCCTTTGTTGAAAGTTTAATCAACACCTTTTTTTATTATTTCACAGGGTGCACAGCCATTTATGTCACAAGAGTCATGTTAAAAACAACATGAGGATCAGATTTATACATATTCAGTAATGAGAACAAACATAAAGCCACACTTGAATTGATTTGATCTTATGTGCTTTGAAAATGATTTCACAATGATGGTTGTATGTGATAAAAAAAAAAAGTACTGAGTATTGAATTTATCTAATATCTGTATTTACATAAAAAGGTGAGATTTGAGGATTCATTAACCTTAATCACAATTATATGATTTCAACTAAACTAGTGTTTCAGTAACTTTTGTATACGTTTCATATTAATGTTAAAGCCAGTGTTTCTCTTTACATTTTGTAACTTGCCAGTATTTTGACCCTAAACAAACCAAATTCCTCAGTGTGTTATTATAATAAACACTGTAATCTAGATTTACTAATTCACAAGTTTAAGGCACAAACTTTCTGAACGTTCTTCAAGAAAAACTGTCAACATCTCATGATCAAGATCAACAGACGCTGGAGTGTGGAAGATCAGTAATCTCTATAGTCATTTGTGGAACATATAAATACATAACAGTTATAACCTTATACCTGTGCTGAACATTTTAGACAATGAAGACACAAACTGTTTTGTCCCATACAGGAGTCCATACATGAGCATCATGATTCAGAAAGCAAACTTCTCGCAATGATCATCCTCATCACTTCATTTGTACCTAAACAAAAGAAAAACAATGTTAAATGAAAAATATGATTATTTATAAATAATAGGGTTGGCTTTTGACATAAATTTCACAATTTGATCAAATTTCTATTCACAAGCTTGCGATTTGATATTGATTATTTTGGATATATATCAGAAAAACAAAAACTAATTTCAACTAATTCTGTAAAATGTACATGAGAGTCAGTTTGTACTACATTACATTAAAGGTTAAAATGAACATGAGTTCATATGAGTCATACACTCAAGTTAAAATTACAATAATATTTCTACTCCAATTTATTTTTTTTTGAAATATAAACATTTAAATGGTGGCTGTTTTTCAAACAAATTAAACACTGAAGAACATTAAAAAAATATAATAAATAAATAAATATATATATATATATATATAAAATGAATATGTTATATGGTGCATATATTTAGTAAAATGCTCCTCTCTAGAGTTAATTGTTCTAGTTGACTAAAGAGTTTTTGGTCACCAACTGTTTTTTTTTATCTGAGGTAAATGTGACATACGCAACATTTTGTTTACAAGCTGTTATATGGAGTCTTTGCGCGGTTGAAACACTGATTGAGCGATTACATGAGACAAGATACGGGTTTCGGTAAGTTGTACGCTTTCTTTTAACATACTTTAAGTATGTTTAAGGATTTTTATTCGTGCTGAAACTAGTATTAAAGCGGAGGAGATGATTAACGTGCCGCTTCTCTTGAACTGAGGAGCTACAGCGATCGGTCACTCCACATTAAACAGTGCCAAAACGGCATTTATTGTTTGAATATTGTAATAAAAAGGACAGAATTTGAAATCTGAGACTTTATTTCATATAAAAAAAGTATGAAAGCCCAAAGCGTATTGCCATTTATTGGATGGGCGGTGTGCTAATACAATTCCATTCATAATTCGAAACAGGATCGACTAATCAATTCTTGGGATTTAAGAATCGGTATCGTTTCATGAAATGAGAAAGATTAAAATCGAGAAATTAATATTTTTACCCAGCCATAATAAATAAAATAATGAATATTACCATTTTATATTCATTATTTGAATGAGATATATTACAACTGTTTACAGTGTAAGGTAAAAACACATTACCCTCCAATATCTGATGTACTCTAATGTCTCTGACATACTGCTGTACTGCATAGTCCTTTAGGTAACCATAACCTCCATGTATCTGTAAGGCCTGGTTACATATCTGAAAAAGGTGATCACAAAAACCTTAATGTATTATCAAACAGGTCATCACAATCGGACGAAGCAATGTGTATATACACTTACTGAAAAACATTCATCTGTCACAAAGAGTTTGGCCATTGAGCAGAGTGAAACTGCATCCGGTCTGCCCTCCTGCAGAGCCACTGCTGCCTGACGCAGCAGCAGCCGAGAAGCTACCAGCTTAGTGGCCATCTCAGCCAACCTAAACTGCAAGAACTGAACACAGACATGAATAATAACAGATCTGCTCAGATCTGATAATTGACTGAATTAGACAGATCAGTGCTAGACAATTTAGCTGGTACCTGGCTGTTCGATAGTGTTTCTCCAAACTGTTTACGCACACACATGTGATCTCGAGCCAGAAGCACAGAAGCATGAGCCGCTCCAAGAGAGCAAGAAGCTGTGGGTATGAAAGAACTAGCATTAACGGCATAGTTCACCCAAAAATGAAAATTCTGACATTAATTACTCACCCTCATGTCATTCCAAACGCGCAAGACTTTCGTTCATCTTTCACTGTTTTTGTGCACAAAAAGTATTCTTGTAGCTTTAAACAATTATGGTTGAATCACTGATGTGACTTTCTGGGTCTTGTACGTGTCAGTTGCGTTGCTGTCTATGCAGGGTCAGAAAGCTTTGGATTTCATCAAAAATATCTTCATTTGTGTTATAAAGATGAACGAACGTCTTATCGGTTTGGAAAGACATGAAGGTGAGTAAGTAATGACAGTAATTGAACCAGTTGATTGTAGGCCTCACTGACCTGAGCTTATGCATTTCAATTTTTGAGTGAAAATAAAAACCATTATTTGTGGATAAGTCTGGCAATGTGCAACAAGGAGGAGAAAAAAGTCCCAATGAAGTGTATGTTACACCCTGTGTGAGCCAAGACGATAAGTTTTAGTCCAATGCGATAACGTAAACTAGCATTTTCAGTAAAAAGAAAATCCTCTCCAGTTCAAAATGATCAGAGCACAAATCTGTCACAAAAAGGCTTATAATAAAAAGGTTTCAAATTAAAGTTATGAAACAATTCACCAATATTAATTCTGCCTCCATTTAGGCCTTTCATGGCAATGCTGAAGCCCTCCCCCTCTGCTCCAAGCCGATTGGTCACTGGGACAGCGCAGTCCTCAAATATCACAGCTCGGGTTGGCTGCGAGTTCCATCCTACCTGAAAGATGTTGGTATACTGATTATAATCACAACAGTGTCAAAATAACTCAATCCTGCCATCTGCTGGACAATCCTTACCACACTTTTCTAGGGATAGTTCAGCCAAAAATGAAAATTCTGTCATTAATTACTCACCCTCATGTCGTGTAAGACCTTTGTTCATCTTCGGAACACAAATTAAGATATTTTTGATTAAATCTGAGAGCTTTCTGACCCTGCACAGACAGGGCCAACAGGGACAATTTTATCAAGCCATATTACCTTTTTTATTTCATGTCCTTACTACCTTTCTGGGACTTGAATGTGTCAGTTGCATTGCTGTCTGTGCAGGGTCAGAAAGCTCTTGGATTTAATCAAAAATATCTTATTTTGTGTTCTGGAGATAAATGAAGGTCTTACAGGTTTGGAATGACATGAGGGTGAGTAATTAATGACAGAATTTTTTATTTTTGGGTGAACTATCTGTTTAAAAAATGTCACTCCAAGGTATTCCTGTCCTAAATAACACATTTATACTGAAGATGTTCATTACCTTCTTCTCTTTTTTGCCAAAGCTGAGTCCCGGGGTTCCTTTTTCAACCACCAGGCAGGAGATGCCCTTAGGTCCCTTTCCACCTGTCCTGCACATGACCACATAAACATCTGTGTCTCCACCTCCACTGATGAATGCCTGACCAGAAACATCAAAAACTGATGGGAAACTGCAAGATTTTTGTCAATGTCTCAATCTTTTCTCAAGGTACCTTGGAGCCATTCAGGATATAATGATCTCCTTTGAGGTTTGCGCTGGTTAAAAGCGAAGCAGCATCACTCCCGCTACCTGAGATTAGGGAATAAAAAATAAATAAATAAATAAAACGAATATATATGATATATGAATATACTGTGACACCATCGACATCCTAAATAGCTAGGGCATTAAAAAAAATGTTTAAGTGTAAAATGTTTGTCAAAATATTAAAAACTCTTGTCTTTCCCTCTCACTCTCTCTATATATACATACATTTAAACACACGTTTAGTAATTATGCTTTCTTTTTTTCATTTTAATTTTTTATATTTCTTTATTTTCATTTCATGTTATGTTAGTTGCAAAGGCAACATTTCTCTTTAATATTTACACAACCAGTCAAATTTTTTTTTTATATTTTTAAAGAAATCTACTATGCTCACCAAGTCTGCATTTATTTGATCCAAAGTACAGAAAAACTGCAATTTTGATTTGTACCATTTCAAATAGTTTTTGAACAGTAAGAGTTGTAATGTTCTTTTTAAAGAAGTCTCTTCTTAAAATAACTGATTTCTATTTGAATATATTTTAAAATGTAATTTATTCCTGTGATTTTAAAGCTTAATTTTAGCATCATTGCTCCAGTCACATGATCCTTCAGAAATAATTCTAATATTCTGATTTGCTGTTAAAAAAACATTTATTATTTTTATGTTGTAAACAGCTGAATTTTTTTATTTTAGGTTTGTTTGATAAATAGAAAGTTCAGAAAAACAGCATTTATCTGAAATAGAAATCGTTTGTAACATTATAAATGTCTCAGTTTAAAACATCCTTGCTAAATAAAAGTATACATTTATATAATTTCTTTCCCCCCCAAAAATACTGATTCCAGGCTTTTGAATGGTATAGTATCGTATAATGTTACAAAAGCTTTTTATTTCAGATCAGTGCTGATCTTTGCATCTTCATTTCATCAAAGAATCTTGAAAAAAATGTACTCTACAGTTTTAAATATTTATAATAATGATAACAAAAATGTTTCTTTAACAGCAAATCAGAATATCAGAATGATTTCTGAAGGATCATGTGACACTGTAGACTGGAGTAATGATGCTGAAAATTTTTTTGATCACAGGAATAAATGACACTTTAAAATACATTCAAATAGAAATCAGTTCTTTTTACTGTTCAAAAACTTTTGACTGGTAGTGTATATTTTATTTTATTTAACATTAAAGAATTTTAGTTAATGAACAACACTGATATGTCCCACAAAGCAACACAAAAATGTGATCTTAAACTTACCAGGTTCTGTGAGACAGTATGAGGCGAACCTCTGCATTGAGCAAAGATCAGGACAGAATTTCTCCCTTTGCTCGTTGTTTCCAAATGTGTCTATCATCCAGGCACACATGCTGTGTCAAACAACCAATAAACACCATGTAAAACCCACTGAACTATTTAGAGTGAAAACGACATGCAAACTACATACAATATATGTGATTATGATGCAGCAACAACTTTAAAGTTTTATATTAGTAAGCTAGTAGGGACATTTACAAGATATGGATGGCAGAGGCCACTTACTTGTGAATACTGATGTATGCAGTAGTGCTGACACAGCCTGTGGATAAAGCCTCAAATATGATAGAGGTGTCTAGACGAGACAGTCCCGACCCTCCAACATCAGGATTCACATAAATCCCACCAAACCCCAGCTGGGCGGCTTTCCTCATGGCCTCCACGGGGAAAATTTCCTACAAGTGAAGATATTATCGACACTCAGCTTAGGTACATTTTTCATCAATAAATATAAACAATAAACTCTATTCTCAGATGTTCAGATTACCTTTTGGTCCCATTCTGCCATATGTGGTGCCATCTCATTGGCAGCAAAGTCAAATGCCACCTTCTGGAACTCTTTCTGTTCATCTGTGAGTCCTATAGAGGCTGTGAAAATATATGCAGAAATATGTATCTGTGTGTGTGTAATGTGTATATATTACAGTATTAGTTATACATACTTGTACACTACCAGTCAAAAGTTTTTGACTAGTTAAGATTTTTAATCAACAAACATGCATTTATTTGATTCAAAGTACAGCAAAAACAGTAATATTGTGAAATATTTTTACTATTTAAAATAACTGTTTTCTATTTGAATATATTTTAACATGTAATTTATTCCTGTGATCAACCCTAAATGTTCAGCACCATTACTCCAGCCTGATCCTTCAGAAATCATTCTAATATGATGATTTTCTGTTCAAGAAACATTTTTTTTTTACTATTATTAATATCCAAGTTGGGTACATTTTTTTCAGATTCTTTGATGAATAGAAAGATCCAAAGATCAGCATTTATCTGAAATAAAACAGCTTTTGTAACATTATACACTATACCATTCAATAGCTTGAAGTATAATTTATTTATTTATTTACTTATTTTTGAAAGAAATTAATACTTTTATTGAGCAAGGATGCTTTAAATTGAACAAAATTGATGATAAAGACATTTATAATGTTACAAAAGATTTCAATTTCAGATAAATACTGTTTTCCTGAACTTTCTATTCATCAAAGATGCTGTTTTCAACATAATAACAACAAAAATGTTTTTGGAGCAGCAAATCAGAATATTAGAATGATTTCCGAAGGATCTTGTGACTGGTGTAATGATGCTAACAAATTCATTTTTGATATCACAGGAATAAATTACATGTAAAAATTAAAAATAGTTATTTTAAATAGTAAAAATACTGTTTTTGCTGTAATTTGGATCAAATAAATGCAGGCTTTGTGAGCAGAAGAGACTTCTTTAAAACATGAAAAATCTAAAAAAAACTTGAGATACAAGAGCAACAAGGGCGTCTGATATGAGCCAATCAACTGCGCTTGTCACACACCCCCAAATATGATTGGTTGAGCTCATTAAAAGCCAACCAATAGTGTTTGCACCTCATTAAATTTGCATCAGTTATTAAAACGAAAGATTTTATAATTCAATATTGTAAACAACATTTGTTTATACATTCTACAAATTATTTCAGTACACTGTCAAATAGTTAAAACTCCAGTAACACTGACGTTTAATGAAGCGTTATATTGACTAAACAATCCTGCATAACTGAATTTACCAAACAAAAATGTAGATTACAATATCATGTGAATGTATTACCGCAATAAAATTCGAAATAAAAAACATGCTCCTTTTTACCAATAAGACCAAACTTTCAATGTGACATGGACTCCATTTCCACAGCAATAAGGCCATCGATAGATATTTAAAATCATACATTTTTAGCAAAATTACATTCATCATCGAATATGAGATTACATTAATTCAAATCTGCATTAGATTTATACTAACTTTATTAAAACCACAGTATTTGAAACACATTCACTCTAGTAGTACTAAATGACGGACTACTTGTTGTTGTCTCTCAAGGAACACTATTATTATTATTATCATCACGGTCTTTAAATCGTTTGACTTACGATCAATGCAAGCTGCTATTCCTCGTTTCTGTACGCTGTTAAATATTAAACTGCGACTTCTACAGATGCTATATGAACCCAATAGGACACCTCTTGCGAGTGCCCTAGCCGCCGCCATGTTGATTCAGTGACGCGTTGTATCAACCGCGGTGATTATGGGTAATGTAGTTTACAGTTTGGAGTTGAAACAGGTACCTTCGTGTGAATCATGTATGCGCAGCATCAACGCAGATGTAGCTATTTTCATACCACATGAATGAACTAAAATTAAGTTGCAAGCAGTTTTAATAATTATAAACGCTCCCATTGTATATACCCAACATTCTGTGGCTGGGTAATGTAACTAAAATAAATAAAATTAGACTAAATCGAGATCCTCCAGACCACATGTGATCAGCCAGGGCGCTGTTTTTATCACAAGGGCATGTATAAACATTTCCTCGCATTTCCAGTGAAACATGCCACCCAAGAAAGCAACACGAAGCAGCGCCAAATCTACTAAACATAGTAAGTCATCTGTGTAATATAAGGGCTACCTTGTTTTTTAGTTCTATGCGAAACAAGTCATCACTTTAAATAATTAATTGCTTCTTGTTTTAGCTGATGCAGACGCCCAACATGGTGAGAGGTCTGATGATGTTGCACAACTCAAAACTGGAAAAAGAAAAAGGTCAGCAGGAGTAAAAAGTGATGTGGAGAAAAAGAAAGATGATGACGCATGCAAAGCATCTTACAGCCACTGGCTCATGAAGTCTGAACCTGAGAGTCGGATTGAAAATGGAGTGGATGTGAAGGTAAACCTTTTTGTGTGTTCACAACAAACCTGTTTTATTTGCAAAAGTTTAACTTAAACAATTATAACGTTACATTAAAGAAAACTACAACAGGTGGGGTGGGGAAGCCTATTTCCACCGCATAAAAAAATCATGCTTTCGTAAATCAAAATAATGACATAAAAGTCATAATGACCTAAAAAGTCACTTTCATGACACAATTTTTTTTAACTCATAACTTAGTATGTCATAATTTTTTTTTAATTACTCCATTAATACTTAGTATCTCATTATTATAAATCTAATCTATATTATAAATAGAGGGTGCACTTAGGTCACGGTCAGTTACCCGGATGTTTGGCCATATTGGCGATAGTCGGATGTAAACAACAGCTTTGATTGCACGTTTAATGTACTACTGATTAAGTTTTCTGGTAATTTATGCTGTCTAAACCATGGAAAAACGTGTGGAAGCTGCTTAATCATATAGAGAAGGACTTTGTAAGCAGGAATATTTTGACAAACTAAAGTTAACAGGTGGTAAAGATACATATGAGCAGTATTAATTAAGATATTAGCGTAATATTTCACCTACTTGACCAGAAATAATAAGAACAAACATGAATGTTGTCAAAATTCTTGCCCTGGAAATCCTAGTTTAATTTGGCCAACCACAAATGCCTTTTTGCTCTCTTCTCCTTGATTTGTTATAACTTTTGTCAGTCTATAGTACTCCAAATTATTTTCCTGGTCTGATTAGTACAACCTAAACATGATAATAATTGGCCATTTTTAGCAGCAATAATCCACAAAATATTCAAGGTTCATTCGCTTGAGGGCCAATGATGACTTGTTGTGAAAACACTCTATTAGTGTCTCACATTCCTGACATTTTGTCATAATTATAACTTTGCCTTTTTATTTTAATTATGACTTTGCATCTCATATTTTGGATTTTTTTCTCCTCACAATTATGACTTAGTATCTCAAACTGTGTACTTTTTATGCCATAATTATGACTTTCATTTCATAATGATTTACTAAAGCATGTTAATAGGTAAAGGGAAAACTAATTATCCAACTAATTATTTATAAGTTAAATGTGAAGTAATGCCATATGATATAATATAATATCTTTTCATCCTCCTACTGCAGTTTGGAATTGAGGACCTGAAAGCCCTTCCCAATCAGACTGGATGCTGGGATGGAGTGAGGAATTATCAGGTAGACTATGATTAACATTGTTTATCAAGAAGTGTTGTCATGGCACTGATTGTAAATAATGGCACTGAACTGATCAAAACTTGCATATTTTGCTGATTATTGTTGCTGAAAATGGTCAATTATTGTCATGTTTTGAGCTGTACTAATCGGTCTGACTGGGAAAAACATTTGGAATACTATAGATTGCCAGTAGTTATTTTTAGTTATTAGTTTAGTTATTTTAGACCGTATAAATTAGCAGAACAATGTATTCAGTAGTACATTAACCGTACAATCCATGCTGTTGGTTACATCCGAGTATCACCAATATGGCTGTACATCTGGGTAACTTACCAAATCGTGACATAAGTGCAAACACTCTGTACTGAGACTTGAGACTTTTCTCCTCAGGCACGTAATTTCATGAGCGATATGAAGGTGGGCGAGCAGGCTTTCTTTTACCACAGTAACTGCAAAGAGCCAGGTATTGCTGGCCTCATGAAGGTGAGTCGTCGATACAGTAGAAGCTTTAAAAATGTTACCAAGTACATAATAGTTAGAATGATTTTTTTATTAACTATTTTTACAGATTGTAAAGGAGGCTTATGTGGACCATACGCAATTTGACAAGAAAGACGTGCATTATGATCCCTCCAGCAAAGCAGACAACCCTAAATGGAGTATGGTGTGTTTTACACAGCCCACAAAGAGATTCATAACTTTCTATTTTTGCCATCAAAACTGACTGCAGGTTAACTCTGTATAGGTGGATGTTCAGTTTGAAAGAATGACCAAGCGTTTCATTCCTCTGTCCGAGCTGAAGAAATATCACTTACAACACAAAGCTAAAGGTGGACCCTTAAAAGATATGGCCCTCTTCACCAGGGCCAGACTATCAGTTCAACCCCTCACTGCAGGTTAGTCATATTTATAGGGATAGCTCACCCAAAAATGACAATTCTGTTATTAATTACTCACCCTGACATTGTTTGAAACCTGTCAGACCTTTGTTCATCTTCAGAATACAAATTAAGTTGTTTTTGATGAAATCCGAGAGCTTTTTGACCCTGCCATGACAGCAACGCAACTGACACTTTCAAGGCTTAGAAAGGTAGTAAGGAAATTGTTAATATAGTCCATGTGACCTCAGTGGTTCAACCGTAATGTTATGAAGCTATGAGAATACTTTTTGATATCAAATGGACTATTTGAATGACGTCCTTAATACCTTTATTGGCCTTGAACATGTCAGTTGTGTTGCTGTCTATGCAGGATCAGAAAGCTCTCAGATTTTATTTGATCAGAAATATCTTAATTTGTGTTCTGAAGTTAATGACAGAATTTTCAAAAATAAGTAAAATATATTCTCATTTTTGTGTAATGTAGTAGTTTAAAATGTGATTATTAACATAAAATGTATGACAAATAAAAAAATATTATTAAATATAAAATGTGTTTTATTTATAATAGTATATAACATTGTATTTCATTTTTATTTCATAATTTATTTAAATTATGAAAAAAAAAATCTACATTTATTCCAGCTGTACAGCTATTTGGATTTGTGGACAGCATTTGTTTTCTTTTTAAATAATTGTTAGCTCATACTTATTTTTTCTTCTTTTCAGAGGAATTTGACTTTGTCCTAAGTTTGGAGAATGAAGATCCAATATGAAAGTCTGTTTCATCTCATCCTGTTATGATTCTTTCTCGCTTCTTTAAACTTTTATAGAATAAAATTGTATAATCAGTTATTACTTTATGTATTCAATACTCATGTAACCTTGTATACCAAACAGTAAAACATTTAAGTATTTTTGTTATAAAACATTTGCTTCTCTTTCAGAAAAAAAAGGAAATCATCTTGAATGCAGAGGTTAGTAAATTTTATTACAATGGGGCTGATTAAATGAACCTTTTGCAGAAGTTTTTACGGTTGCATGGCTGTTTACAGTCATACCTCATCATCTGAACATAAGCTATTAAACAAATATTTAGTGTAATACAATGACATACACATGTAAGAATGGAAAATTCACTTTAAAAATTAGTAGCAAACAAAGGATTTTTTTCTATTACAGCTTTTAACTGCACTCTTGAGAATACTGGAACCTTTTGCTGCCGATGATTCTGCTGATTCATTAATAGGAAATAAATGCTTAAGACACCAGATCAAAAAACAATAAAAATATTCATGAAAAGAAAGTTAGTAGTTCCCTTATTAGACATTTCTGTGGTGGCCTTCATTTGTAATACCCTAAATGACAGAATAATACTGTGCAGAGCTGTTTGAAGAGTACATGAAGCGCTAGATTTATAATATTAAAGATCACAGTAAATCTCATTTTGGGCTCATTAAACAGGACAAAAAGTATAGAAGCTAGATTCTGATTTCTCAGTGTACTAGACTTAAGCAAAATGTAAGCATAACGAGGAATGTATTCACACTTACAATTTCATGACGCACAAATCAAACATATAGTGTGAAAAGAGCACATGTACATGTGAAACATATTCTGGCATTTCAAAACAGTTGGTCACTATTGTATAATGGAAATGTACCCAGTATCGGAAAGAGAAATAAAAAAATATTTTGTAATCTATACACTTAAGTAGGTAAGGACTGCCTTTTACAAGCTCGATTCTCATTTTTGATCTCAAGAAGTGATGATTTTCACTTGCCACATTGATCCCTTTGAGACTTATAAAACATGATTTTGATGTAACAAGGTTCGTTTGAGCTGTTGAGGAAACATAATCTTGTCTTTAGTCAGTCTCCTCTTTGGCTTGTGCTGATGCAGTTTCAGAGTTTGATCCCTCATATCTCTGGGCAGCAATGCTGGCCTGCTGGGACATACTTCGCCTTACAATATCTCCTTTCCTCCAGAGTGTGATCTCCTGTTGAGAAAGAACAGCTATGTGTTTTACTCATACTTCAAGGCAAAGAGAAGTAATGTGTAATATGTTACATTTAGTGCTGTCAAAATTAACGCGTTAACGCAGGCGATTAACAGCGTTAAAATTGTATAACTTAGGGGCGAGGCTAGGGTTGGCCACCCCACTCACAAGTGCTGCTTTCGTCTCTGTGCATTTATTTAGTCACAGAATGTCTGTACATCATTTTATTATGACAAACGAACACTGTGAAGGTGACAAGGAGCTTCAGTAGAACAACAGTGTGGTTAGATGAGAAGTTGTCAGGCCATATGTCAGTAAAAACAAATTGACCTGTCCTGCCAGCCGTTATACTGTGCTCATAGCACACATGTTCAATTGCAAGCACAAATGCAGTGGCATGCGCTGTAGCCTGTACCATTTTATATTAAAACGCAAATTAAACTATGAGCATGTGTGTCAGATCCACATCACATTTACCAGCAGCAGCTCTTAAAGTAATAGCAGTCAAATAAGCTTATAACCCAGCTGCTGTGATGTCTGTTCATCAAAGAACAAAAAAAAAAAAAGAGGAAATCAATAACTTCTTGTTACCTGAGAAACTTTTTCTAACTTTATTCAATTTCTGTTTTTTCCTACTTCCTGAAGGGTGCGGGTAAATAATGGGTTTACGTGAAGATTGTTTTAATTCACTTAAATTAAAAGTTGTTCTAATCTTAAACTTGATAACTTTCAGTTAATCTGTATTGTTGAATGTCTATAGTCAATGTTAGGAAAATATTAGGGGACAAATTACCAGACAAATATAAACCTAAGATTAGGAGACTGAAGTCATAATATTTCAAGACTAAAGTCGAAATATAACAGGAATAAAGTCAAAATATTTCAAAAATAATGTTGAAATACTTCAACAAAGTCGAAATTCTGAGAAAAATAGTGTTTCGAGAATAAAGTCAAAATATTTTAAAAATAAAGTCGGAATGTTTCAGGAATAAAGTCAAAATTACTAGAATTAAGTTGTAGCAATTACGATATTAAAGTTATATTTTGAGAGTATATTCTAGCCTAGGAGCACTGGGAGATATTCCAAATACAACGTGTTTTTCACGCTCTTTCATGTGGTGTGACAGAGCCCTGTATTCGCTGCAGTTTAGGCGGTATGTGAATCAGTCAGAATTACAGTAAGACATTAGTTTCATTAAATTAGGCTTTTTTCATTCTTTCTGATGTTCCTTCCTGTTTATATTGTGCTGTAAACTTGAAATAAAGAGGAAAAATGCAATAATAATTTGTATTTCATGATAAAACTGACAGAATTTGAAAGCTGAGCTGTTAAATTAAAAGCAACAAAGCACAAATTTATTGCGATTACTGGGTACTAGCGCGCTACAAATAATGAATGAAAGATGTTAAATATTATTTCCAATCATTTACTCTATTATACTTTGAATAAAACAGCTTGTGAATAGTCACCTCAGAAAAGACAACAATATAACTTGTTAATGAGTTGGAGTCCACTTCAACCTTTAGAACCTTTTATTGTTGTTTTTAATTAAATTGGGCGCCACAGACATTTTTGTGGATTAGGTGGTGGAATTTTCATAATAAAACTAATGTCTCATTGTATTCGAAAAGATGTCTTTTTTATTTACATGAATAGAGCAATCTGTCCTACCACATTAAAGAGTGTGAAAAACATTATTGCAAGACACATTGTTTGTATTTCGCTATGAAACTGACAGATTTTGAAAGCTGAGACTTTGTTTTATATTAAAAGTACCAAGAGCACAAAGCTTATTGCTATTATTGGGTCGCTGGCACGCTACAAATAGGCCTAATGAATGCAATCAAAGAAGTTAAATAATATTACCAAGCGTACTGTCCCTGCGAGTATAACACATGGTATGATTTTTGCTAATAATCCCACATATATTCTAATAAATTCCGGTGGTCTGGCAACTTCTCCCGGTGCTCCCAATCCGGGCCATTTGTATGCGCAGGCTAGACTCTCAAAATATTCTAACTTTAATTGCTACAATTTAATTCTCAAAACATGTAAACTTTATTTTCTAAACATTTTGGCTTTATTCTCATAATTTTAGAAAAAAAAAATGTTCATGGTTTAAAACAACTGAAACACTGTCGTAGTGATACTTGCCTTCAGTCATAAAAAAGATGCAGTTAAACAAACATTAAACATATACTTTGTTGTTTCATACATTAATCTGAAGATTGAATGTGAAATTATTACAATATAAAAGTATTTAAAAACTGTCATTATGTGAGATTGATTAATTGCAATTAATTCCAGAAAAATGTGATATTTAGTTTTTTTTTTAATCAGTTGACAGCACTAGTTACATTACATGTTGAATACCAGACCTGTTGTTTGAAGTATCGTCGTTCTTCTTCATCTATAAGGACTAGGTTCAGGTAGTAACGCACAGAGAACTTTTTGTTGACATCCCTCATGGTGGGCGTCAGCTCGTATCCGGCGAGAAATAAGCGGATGGGGATCGACTCGCCTTAAAAAAGAATAAGGAAGCAAACCCATAACATTAGTGCATGTGAAAATAATGCAGTTCAGAAAAGTGTTTATAGAGATAGCTCAACCAAAAATGAAAATTCTGTCATTAATTACTCACCCACACTTCATTCCAAACCGGTAAGAACTTTGTTCATCTTTGGAACACAAATTAAGACATTTCCAAGAGCTTTCTGACCCTGCATAGACATCAGTGGTTCAACAAATTTTACGAAGCTATGAGAATAATATTTGTGTGCAAAGAGAACAAATATAACAATGTTGCAGTACTCTCGTATGCATGTCAATGACTGACAGAAGAGAAGAAATTGTTGAATAAAGTAGTTATTTTTGTTTTCTTAACACAAAAGTATTCTCATAGCTTCATAACATTACTATTGAACCACTGATGTCACATGGACTATTTTAACAATGTCCTTACAATCTTTCTGGGCCTTGAACGTGTCAGTTGTGTTGCGGTTTATGCAGGGTCAGAAAGCTATTGGATTTCGTCAAAAATATCTTAATTTGTGTTCCGAAGATGAATAAAGTTCTTACAGGTTTGGAACGACATTAGTGCAAGTAATCAATGACAGAATTTTCATTTTTGGGTGAACTATCCCTTTAAATAGAAGCCACAAACAATGTATACATTATGGACTCTATAGTAACATAAAATGATACAGACAAAGTTTAGCTTCACCTCTCACTGGTGCCCCATCCATGATCTCATATTTAGCAATGGTGTCATTTTCATGGTACACACTGGGACCCGTTCCAGTAGTTTCCCGTTTTATGATATCGATTTCCATATGTTTAATCTTTATCCTCACAAGGAGGAAGTAAATCTTCCCTACAATAACATCCCTCAGATGGTATCTAAACAGAACACAACAAATTACATTATGACAAGCAATTATGTTTCCTTCTGAAGCATCTGTGAGCGTTGGAACCTTCTGTAATAGCTGGATATGAGCCCCTCAGTTGTCCTCAGTGTGAAAAGATGGATCTCAAAATCATAGTCATTGTTGGAAAGGGTTCAAATACACAAAAACGCTGAAAAACCAAATAATTTGTGACACCTGAAGGAGTTTTCTGAAGAACAGCAGGCAGTTTAACTGTTCAGAACAAACAAGGAACAGCACTCTTAAGTGTTAAGAATCAAGTGTGTGTAAACTTTCAACCGTATATCACTGTTTTAACTTATATTAGTAGTATAAAATGGACACTCACTTGGATTTGTTGTATTCAAACTCAATATGAAGACAATCTTCAATTCCTACTTCCATCTTGATGGAAGAGTTGAGCTCTGGATACGTACACAGCGTCTGCACTACAATTTCCATCTCTTTACTGATATCATTCAGCCTTCTGCTGATTGTCGCTCGCAGAAAGTATCTAAACAGATTAGAATTAGAACAATTACGTTCTGTACCTCCCAACAGGATGCTTTACACACTGTACATTCATGCTGCTATATTGTTGCGTATTACAACATATACACAGTTGTGCTCAAAAGTTTACATACCCCTTGCAGAATCTGCAAAATGTTAATACTTTTAGCAAAATAAGAGGGACAAAATGCATGTTATTTACATGTCATTCTTGGAAAGGGTTCAAATACACAAAAATGCTGGAAAACCAAAGAATTTGTGGAACCTGAAGGATTTTTCTGATGAACAGCAGACAGTTTAACTTCAAGACAAACAAGGGACTCATGAACAACTATCACTAAACAAACAAACAAAAAAAAAAAACAGCTGTGGGTCATTCAGGTAACAAAACAGTATTAAGAATCAAGGGGATGTAAACTTTTGAACAGGGTCATTTTTATAAATTCAACTATTGTTTTCTCTTGTGGACTATATGTAAATGTCTTTTATGTAAAATATCTTATTCAGGTCAGTACTAAATAAAAAATAACATGCATTTTGTATGATCCTCTTATTTTGCTAAAAGAATGAACATTTTGCAGATTTTGCAAGGGGTATGTAAACTTTTGAGCACAACTGTATGTTGTGTTTACTGTCCCACTACAAGCACCAGTTCTAAACAGTTTCTGACAGACTTCAGTAATAAAGCACTTGGTAGATTTACCTCAGTTTGACATTCTGGCCGGTGTAAGATTCATATGGCTTTTCCACATGGGTGAATTCAAAGTCAAAGGTCTGGGACTGTGAAAGCTCACCAGGTCGTGCAAGATCCTTCACTAACGACACAAACTCATGGTGGTTCCCTCTGTCATAGTACAGCTCTGTAAATCACAAGACACGTTTTATATCTACATGAACATAAATACCGTTTCTAAACGTCTATTCACAAGACACATGGCTAGCTCACCTATCTGTCCGACAAACTCGATTTTGATCCCATAGTGCTCCAGCCTCTTTCCAGGAGTCTTGAGAGTCACGTTAACTTTCCCACTTACAGTTTCACCATCGTAGAAAAGGAAATATTTGTCCTTTTTGCCATCTTCGGTCTTGTGCTCAACTTTCTTCCTGGTCTCGGCGTCATTCAACACGATGTCGATTTCAGCGGTCTGTCCGAAGCCAAAGAAGCTCATGTCTGATGGACGTGTGTCAGTGTCACTGCTGTATGATCATAGATCACCTGATTGACAGCTGTTGCTGTTGCGCTCAGCTACAGGTGGCCGTGTGGTTCTCTGGCGCTCTGGTACCTTTTACCTAGTGGTCTTCAAAAACAAGCGCATACGCTATTTGGTTGTTTATTATCAGCGATTAAATAGAAATATCAATGTATTATGCTGGAAATATGATGCATATTTCTCCGTGGTTTAATTAAAGTAGCTCAATTGACAGCAGGACCGCAGACAGGAAGGATATTTGCCCATAAAATAACTCCCGCACTTCCTGGATCTCCCTGCAGGTGCAATTTCAAAATAAAAGATCCGGTTGTTTCATAATAAAAGTCTCAGTTCTGAGATTGGGAAACAACGTTATTATTTAATATAAGAATTTCTTTATTATTAAATAACAATGATCAAAGAAAACCGATTACATGACCACATTAATTGTATACATACATGGTCACTTCTTTTAACTGTACCTGAGAATATTATAATCTAAGCATTATATAATAGATTAATTATTGATAGTACAATAGTGTAGTGGCATTAAGAATTTAACATCTCTGTGGTAACGCTATTCAGACGGCATTTCATCTCTAATAATGTGTTTTGATTTCACATCACACAAACCACACATTACAGGTAATACAAAAATAACTGAACAACAGTTTAACATGTGACAATATCTCTTATAATAACATACACTGCAAAAAAATCTTAATCAAAATCCTTAATCTTGTTTTACAGTAAAACATATCTAAATTTCCTTAACAATATATATAGATTTAGCCTACTTGTTTGTGATTGAAATTATTTTTCTTTCACTACTATGCAAAAAATGCATAAACAACACTAAATTTAAACAAGAAAAAAAATTTATTAAGAAAAATATTTTTTTGCAGTGTAGCATTAAATATTAAGGATATACATTCAATACTTAACCATAGCTGGAATGTTAGGTAATTCATTTTTATAGTATCTTTTTGTAGTATAAAGTCAGAATACAGAATTGTTTGGAAAAATTGTGGTCAAGCAAATCCAGCACTCTTAAAAATAAAAGTTCCAGAAGGAGGTTTTCATCATGATGCTATTGAGAAACTATTTTGGGTTCCCAAAGAACTTTTTTTAGTGATTGTTTCTCAAAATAACTATATTCTTAGTGTAAAAAAATCTGAAAAATAATCTAAAGATGCCAATAAACAACCTTTATTTTTAAGAGTGTGAGTTCATTATTGACAGATACTGTCTGCCCATTGACTGGCACTCAGTACTTTGAATAGGTAAAAATCGTATAACGCCGAGCCTTAAATAAAATGGTACAATTAAATATTTTGCCATCAAACATTTTGAATAATTCAATGATACTGTCTTTATATTTGTTTACATGATGTAATATACAGTATCTGGTCCAAGTCTGTTCTGTATGGAAGCCTGTTTCCACTACTGAATAAAAACTAAAAAAGGTAATTACAAATTTTTTGTCTCAGAATTGTGAGATATAAACTAGTAATTTTGACATTTTTTCAGAATTGCATGATATAAACTTACAATTGTGAGAAATAAAAATACTTTTTTTTTTTTTTTTTTTTTAAATAAAGCGATTTTCTTCTCACAAATGCAAGTTTGTATATAACAATTACATAATATTAAACTTTTTTTTTTTCACAAACTGACTTTTATCCCAGAATTATTAAGGTCGTTTTTAAGAATTATGTGATCCAAACTTGCAATTGCGAGAATTAAAGTCACTTTTTTGAAATTTGGAGTTTGTATCCTGCAATTCTGACTTTTTTTTTTTTTTTTAATTGCAAGTTTACATGTTGCAATTGTGAATTTTTATCTTACAATTCTGACTTTTTCTTAGAATTCTTTTAAAGTCAGAATTGCGTAATATTAACTTGCAATTGCAAGTAGTAGTTTTGCAATTCGGACTCTTTTTTTGCAATTCTGACTGTTTTCTCAGAATTGCACGATATGAACTCACATTTGTGAAAAATAGTCACTTTTTTGGAAAAAAAAGTTTTTTCACAAATGCAAAACTTTTTTCTCACAATTCTTACTTTTTAATCAGACTTGTTATAAAGTCAGAATTCTGACACAATTTCTCATTTCACTTTACATCTTGGAATTGTGAATTTATATCACAAAAAAGTCACAACTGCAAGGAAAAAAAGCCAGAATTGCGAGATATAAACTCGTAATTGTGAAATACAAACTCGCATTTACGAGAAAGACACTTTATTTCAAAAAAGAGACTTTCTCACAATTGTGAGTTTATATCACACAATTCTGAGAAAGTCAGAACAGTTTATATCTTGCAATTCTGACTTTATAACAATTCTGAGAAAAAAACTTGCAATTGCAAGTAAAAAAAGTCAGAATTGCAAGATTCAATAAACTCGCATTTGTAAAAAATCACTATTTCAAAAAAGTGACTATTTCTCACAATTGCAAGTTTATATTACATAATTCTGAGAAAAAAGTCAGACTTGCGAGGAAAAAAGTCAGAATTGTGAGATAAATGCTCGCAATTGCGAGAAATAGTCACATTTTTAAATAAAGTGTCTTTTTCCTTGAAAATTTGTATGTCGCAAATCTGACATTTTTTCTTCAAATTGTGAGATATAGTACAATTTCTCACAATTCTAACTTTTTTTATCAGAATTGTTATAAAGTCCGAATTATGACGCAATTTCTTTTATAAAAAAATGTAGGTCACAAAAAAGTCTCAACTGCAAGGAAAAAAGTCAGAATTGTGAGATAAATGCTCGCAAATTGCGAGAAATAGTCACATTTTTAAATAAAGTGTCTTTTTTCCTTGAAAATGTGTGTCGCAATTCTGACATTTTTCTCGTAATAAAGTGATTTTTTTTTTTACAAATGCAAGTTTGTATTTCGCAATTCTAACATTTTTTTCTTCAAATTGTGAGATATAGTACAATTTCTCGCAATTCTGACTTTTTTTAATCAGAATTGTTATAAAGTCCGAATTCTGACGCAATTTGTCATTTCACTTTATAACTTGGAATTGCGAATTTATATCAACAAAAAAAGTCACAACTGCAAGAAAAAAAAGCAAGAATTGCGATATAAACTCATAATTGCAAGATACAAACTCGCATTTGCGAGAAAGTCATTTTATTTAAAAAAAGACACTTTCTCACAGTTGTGAGTTTACATCACACAATTCTGAGAAAGTCAGAACTGAGTTTATATCTTGCAATTCTGACTTTATAACAATTCTGAGAAAAAAGTCAGAATTGCAAGATATAAACTCGCATTTGTAAAAAATCACTATTTTAAAAAAAATTATAAAAAGTTTATATTACACAATTCTGAGAAAAAAGAATTGCGAGACAAATGCTTGCAATTGCGAGAAATAGTCACATTTTTAAATAAATTGAAAATTTGTATGTCACAATTCTGACATTCTCGCAATTCTGACTTTTTTCTTCGAATTGTGAGATATAGAACAATTGCAAGTTATAAAGTCCAATTTTGAGGGGGAAAAAAGATTGACATGTTCTCAGAACCGCAATCTCACAATTCTGACTTAATAACTCAATAATTGCGTGCCAAAGTCAGAATTGCGAAATATAAACTCAAAAATAAAGTCAGAATTTGGAGTTTATATCTCTCAATTTTGACTTCATTTCTCATTTCTTATTTCTTTGTTTCTCAGAATTGCAAGTCTGTCTTGCATTTCTCACTTTATAACTCACAATTGCAAGTTTAATCATACAATCCAGAGGAAAAAAAGTCTGATTTGTGAGTTTATGTGTCATAATTCTGACTTTATAATTTACAATTGCAAGTTTATATCAAACCCTCAATATAATTGTGAGTTTGTATCAAACAATTCTGAGGTTGCAATTAACTTTTTTAATTTTTTTATTCAGTGACTGAAACAAGCTTCCATAGTTCTGACAGGATTTGATCTGTTCTGTCAAATTGCTGAAAATGATCTATTAGATTTGCCTATTCGTTAAATTTGACTGTCTTATTAAATTCAGCTGTTTGACATATGAAGTACAATGATGGAATCCAGCCTCTCTTGTTCATCTGTTTTTCTATAAACAATTTGTCAAACTGTTTTTAGACAGTGGGACATGCCATGAGGAAGACTAACATATATTGTCAAGTGACTAAAAAAGTGGAAGATGAAACAAATGAGTTTATTTCTTGTTCTTGTTTTCAAACATCGAACTCTGCAAGTATTTAAAAACAAAATCAATTTGATGGTCCAATTACATATACAGCTACATGTTTTAAAAACAAAACTAAAGGGTAGACAATGTTGATTGCTTCCACATAATCAGTTTTATTCTTGCGACACGGCCCACAGTCTATCTAGCTACTACTCTGGAGTGAACTACAATATACGTAGATTTTATAAATAGATTAAAACAATAACACAGAGTCAAAAAACCTGGACAATATGTCCAAAACGTATAAAACAATTATAAAGCATCGAAGGTCACTTAAACACAGAAATGGCACTCTGAAAAAACCACAAGTGCATAATCTGTATCTAGAGGAGTATTTCAAAAATGAAACTAAGTAAATGAATCGTCTTGCACAACCAAGTCTACTGACTTTACGGAGATGTTTGATTAAATGTCAAACTAAAAATGCTACTAAGTTATAGTTTGTCAACTAAATAACTACTACTGAAACACTACCACATAAAATCCTCTTGTCAAAAGTGACCCAGATAAAACAGTCTTGGCATGGCATTGTACACATTTACACTGACAGGGTTTTTTCACATAGTCACACACTATATTTCCAGAGGGAAATATAATATTTACCTTGAAAACATGTCAATTCTTGCACTGGTATTATGTGTCGGGCAAAAATACAGCAGCACCTGGATGCAATTTCGGCCTTGCTACAATTTGAAGTCTGCAACTCACATTCAGAAATTCACAATTACTTGAAGACTCAACAAACTCATCTTTTATGTTACTTCATAAGTTCAATCCTTCTTGTTTTTTTTTTTACTTAACTTAACAAGATGCATGTAATAACTATAAATCTCATTATTGTTTAAGTGAACGTCGTTTTTATATATAAACTGTGGAGTCTGAAGTAAACCTGTCTGTTTAAATCAAAAGAAGGGGAGTAAAAATCCCTGTTAAACACAGTAGTTTTCGTTTTGTAATAACTTTGGCAAGCCATGAGGCTCAAGTCGCACCTCTGCGTAAAATCCACAATTTGACAGTTCGAAAGTCAGCTCGCAAGGCCTTCACACAGCTGAAGCGCTCGTCTCCTCTTCTTTGATTTTTAAATGACAAAGGAGGACTTGTGGCGGAAATGTCCCTGAGGAGCAATCAAATGATAGTAGTTAAAATGTAGCACTAGAGAAGCAAAACATAAATCCTGCCGAATATTTTTTTTTCCTCCATGTGGAGATTTTACTGAGAGATTATTTTGAGGATTGCACTAATACCCCTTTGAGCTTTGCTAGCATTAATAAAAAGAAAATATCTGCAGTCAGAGAAACGCTGCGGTGTAATCGGAGAAGATAAACACTACCAAATCTTGGATGATATTTCATCCATCCTTGTAAGAACATTTCAAAGTGTTGACTACAGGCTCTAAATGCGCACTAATGCCTGAAAATGATATCTGTGGTGCTTTTATGATGGCACAAATCTACAAAGCCTTACCTCGTCTGGACTGGTGTAGTCCATCCTGTTGTCGTGTTGGGGTACTTTGTAACTGTATGAAACAGAGCATTGCTAGCTTATCAAAAGTGCATTCAATTCCAGATCAAATCAGATCAGCTCTTATGGTAATGCTGTAGGATTCATTTTGTGGTTATGGTTTTTGCTCACTTGGTTTCCCTGTGATCCTTGCAGGAACAGTAGCCACTTTTCTGAATCTGACAGAGGCCCACAGTGACAAATATGAATGCTGCCACCCCACCTAACACCTTCAGGAATATTCCCACAATGTCCAGATCATCTAGAAAGAAATGATGTACAAATGAAAAAATATCTCCGCAAAAAATCTGAAGATTTTCACTATTTACTCACCCTTTGTGTTTATTTATATACCATCATGATGTGAATTATTAGTTATCAGTGAGCGTTTGAAACTGCTGTAATAGCTGAATATGAGTCCCTCAGTTGTCCTCAGTGTGAAAAGATGGATCTCAAAATCA
This sequence comes from Cirrhinus molitorella, assembly GCA_033026305.1. Lineage (NCBI taxonomy): Eukaryota > Metazoa > Chordata > Actinopteri > Cypriniformes > Cyprinidae > Cirrhinus > Cirrhinus molitorella. The sequence goes on from CM065134.1 coordinate 16,403,173, forward strand.
TACAGTCATTGTTGGAAAGGGTTCAAATACACAAAAATGCTGGAAAACCAAAGAATTTGTGGGGTCCGAAGGATTTTTCTGAAGAACAGCAGGTAGTTTAACTGTTCAGGACAAATAAGGGACTAGTGAACAACTATTACTAAACAAACAAACAAAAAAACACAGCTGTGGATCATTCAGGTAACAGCACAGTATTAAGAATCAAGAGGGTGTAAACTTTGGAACGGAGTAATTTTTATAAATTCAACTAATATTTTCTCTTGTGGGCTTTATGTAAACTTCTTTTATGTGAAATATATTATTCAGGTTAGTACTAAATATAAACAATAACAAGCTTTTTGTATGATCCCTCTTATTTTGGTAAAATAATTAACAATTTGGAGCTTCCGAAACGGGGATGTAAACTTTTGACCTCAACTGTACTGACCAGCATATTTAAAGGGGCCACACTTACACACTTCCATGGTCTGAGGACTGCATTTTGACCATCCTGCCTCATTTCTGGCCTGGCAATGATAGTCACCTGCATCCTCTTTCTTCACTGACCGGAATTTCTGTAGAAAAAACAAACAAACAAGCCTAGTTAAAACTGATAAAATACATATGTGTAATAAATGATTGTGGGGTTTCATTAACTGTTTTGTCTGTATGAATAAGAGATAAGAGGGAATGTTTATCGAAACTCAAGGTTTATGGGATATTGTTGTGAATCAGTTTAAGATAACATTACTTCTTGAATTTGTGTTCATCAGACAAAGTCTAAACATTGAGACATATGCAAATCCAGAGTTCTGGCATGAAACTCTGGATGGCGAAGTCATGACAGCACAAAACCCTTACCAGCGAACCAGTCTCAGTGTTCATGGTGTAAGAAGAATTGTAGAACTTGCTGCTTGTTTTGGGGTCTTCTGGCAGCTCCTCGCTGTTTTTAAACCACTGATATTGCGATTGTGGAAAGCCTTCGTTCTCAATACAGCGCAGTTCAGTGCTTGAACCAACTGTAACTGCCTCTGGCACACTACACCTGGGCATCACCGGCTTCACTGCAACACATCCACAACAAAAGAACAGATTTTTCAGTGTTTCATTACTAAAACTTAATCTGTTCACTACCAAGGATGTTTACAAAACCATGATAGTAACATACATCTGTATGGAAGCCCATTTCCGGGCTTTTTATCTTGGATTTTTTCTCAGAACTGTGTGATACAAACTCCCAATTCTGATTGTTTTTAGCTAAATTTTAACATATACACTACCGTTCAAAAGTTTGGGGTCAGTAAGACTTGCAATTTTTTTTTATGAAGTCAAGGCTGCATTTATTTTATCAAAAATACAGAAAATAAACTGTAATATTACAAAATGTTATTACAATAGAAAATAATGGTTTTTATTTTCATATACTTTAAAATATAATTTATTTCTGTGATGCAATGCTGATTTTTCATCAGCTGTTACTCAGTTTCCCAGGCTTAAGTGTCACATTTATTCAAACTATAAATCTTTTCTAGCAATGTAAATCTATTATGTCACTTTTTATTAATGTAACAATTTATTCATTTCTTTCAAAAAAAAAGAAAAAAAAGAATGAATAAACATTTACTGACCCCAAACTTTTGAACGGTAGTGTAAACTCACAATTGAGTTAAAAAGTCACAACTGACTTTTTTCTCTCAGAATTGTGGGTTTATATCTCGCAATTCTAACTTTATAACATGTAATTGCGGGTTATTAAGTCAGAATTGTGTGTTTGTCTCTCAATTCTGAGAAAAAAAAAAAGTCAGAATTGCGAGATACAAACTCGTAAGTACGAAAAAAAAGTCAGAATTGCAAAATATAAACTCACAAGTACGAAAAAAAGTCAGAATTGCAAAATATAAACTCACAAGTACGAAAAAAAAGTCTGAATTGCGAGATATAAACTCGCAAGTACAAGAAAAGTCAGAATTGCGACAAACTCACAAGTACAAAAAAAGTCTGAATTGCGAGATATAAACTCGTAAGTTATACAACTTGCAAGTATGAGAAAAAAGTCAGAATTGTGAGAAACTTGCAAGTACGATAAAAAGCAAGAATTGCGAGGTATAAACTCGTAAGTACGAGAAAAAAGTCAGTTGCGATATAAATTCGCAAGTACGAGAAAAGTCAGAATTGCGAGGTATAAACTCACAAGTACAAGAAAAAAGTCAGAATTGTGAGATACAAACTTGCAAGTATGAGAAAAAAGTCAGAATTGTGAGAAACTTGCAAGTACGATAAAAAGCAAGAATTGCGAGGTATAAACTCGCAAGTACAAAAAAAGTCTGAATTGCAAGACATAAACTCGCAAGTACGAGAAAAGTCAGAATTGCGAGGTATAAACTCACAAGTACAAGAAAAAAATCAGAATTGCGAGATACAAACTTGCAAGTACGAGAAAAAAGTCAAAATTGTGAGATATAAACTCAAGTATGAAAAAAAAAGTCAGAATTGCGACATGTAAACTCGCAAGTAAGAAAAAAAGTCTGAATTACAAGATGTAAACTCGCAAGTATGAAAAAAAAGTCATAACTGCGAGATAAACTCGCAAGTACAAGGAAAGTCAGAATTGCGAGGTATAAACTTGCAAGTACAAGAAAAAAGTCAGAATTGTGAGATGCAAACTTGCAAGTACGAGAAAAATCAGAATTGCAAGATATAAACTCACAAGTACGAGGAAACTCAGAATTGTGAGACAAACTTGCAAGTACGAGAAAAGTCAGAATTGCGAGGTATAAACTCGCAAGTACAAGAAAAGTCTGAATTGCGAGGTATAAACACGCAATTACGAGAAAAAAAGTTAGAACTGCGAGATATAAACTCGTAAGTACGAGAAAAAAGTCAGAATTGCGAGGTATAAACTCACAAGTACAAGAAAAAAGTCAGAATTGTGAGATACAAACTTGCAAGTATGAGAAAAAAGTCAGAATTGCGAGATACAAACTTGCAAGTACGAGAAAAATCAGAATTGCGAGATATAAACTCACAAGTACGAGGAACGTCAGAATTGCGAGACAAACTCGCAAGTACGAAAAAAGTCAGAACTGCGAGATATAAACTTGTAATTACGAGAAAAAAGTCTGAATTGCGAGATATAAACTCGCAAGTAAGAAAAAATTGTCTGAATTGCAAGATATAAACTCACAAGTATGAGAAAAAAGTCTGAATTGTGAGACATAAACTCGCAAGTACAAAAAAAGTCAAAATTGTGAGACTTCAACTCGCAAGTACGAAAAAATTGTCTGAATTGCAAGATATAAACTCACAAGTATGAGAAAAAAGTCTGAATTGTGAGACATAAACTCGCAAGTACGAGAAAAAAGTCTGAATTGTGAGACAAACTCACAAGTATGAGAAAAAAGTCTGAATTGTGAGACATAAACTCGCCAGTACGAGAAAAAAGTCTGAATTGTGAGACATAAACTCGCAAGTACGAGAAAAAAGTCTGAATTGTGAGACATAAACTCACAAGTACGAGAAAAAAGTCTGAAATGTGAGACATAAACTCGCAAGTACGAGAAAAAAGTCTGAATTGCAAGACATTAACTTGCAAGTATGAGAAAAGACAGAATTGCAGTAAATAAACTTCTGACTATTCTCGTACTTGCAAGTATAACTCACAATTGCAAGTTGACATCACGCAATTCTGAGGGGAAAAAAATTTTGCAATTACCTTTTTTATTCTTTATTCAGTGGTGGAAATGGGTGAAAATTTATAACATGCTGTCAGAAAAGAAAAAATGTAGAACAGGTACTTGATTCAATAAATAATCTTTTGAGTGAATGTTAAGATGTGGGTGTTTCTTTCAAAAGTGGAGATGAAAAGTGAGCTTTCACAAATTAAATGATTGGAGAATGTTGCATACGACACCAGAGAGAAGTCTGGTGTTTCACTGGAAGATCCAGTTATGATTTTGTTTAAATGTTATGAGGTAATACAACTCTAAAAATAAGCATGGATAAATTGTTCACAATAAGAGCTATGCATTTAGAAAATATATAGGGTGCATTTTCATTTCATACCGACTTTAAGGAAGGTATAATAGAACTGCAAACGGAAAACAGCATTACATTTAATGCTGCATGGCATTAAATTCGCTCTCAGCTTTATGTCCCAAACACCAAGACCGCAATTATAACTGGAGACACTTTTTTTGCTTCCAGAGGAATCATGTTGATCAGCTCAACAGATTCATCCTGCCCTCAAACTCACTGAAACGTCTTGGTTACGTATGGTAACCCTCGTTCCCTGATGGAGGGAACGGAGACGTTGTGTCGAAGTGACGACTAGGGGTCGCTCTTGAGAGCCCGAATACCTCTGACAGCTTTGAGAAAAGGCCAATGAGAATTGGTATGCAGTATTTGCATAGCCCGCTCCGCCCCGGAGATCCGGGCATAAGAGGGGGGGGCTAGGCAACACTCATTGTTCTGATCTGAGGAGCCGAAGCACCCGGCTACACTCAGAGGCGGTCCGAGGTTGTGGCAAGGGGGACACAACGTCTCCGTTCCCTCCATCAGGGAACGAGGGTTACCATACGTAACCAAGACGTTCCCCGTCTGTCGTTCACGTTCGACGTTGTGTCGAAGTGACGACTAGGGGTCCCAGTTGAAAACGCCACAACCAGCGGACCGCGTCACGAGTGCATGGAGTGCAAATATTAACAGGTCTTGCGTGTTAGATAAATGTCACTCACCTCTACGTGACCTTCCAATGCCCAAGAGCTTCAGCCAGCCTTTCCTCACCTTTGGTTGAACATCTTGGAGAACATTGGGCCAGTGTCCGTCCTCCCCGGGGGGGGGATGGGCACTACGGAGACCACACCCTGCCCGGAGGGAGGTATTTGTGTGGAGAATACACTTGAGGGCTCGCACTAGGGGAGCACAACAAGGGGACGATCCTGAGGCAGGCTCCGCATGAGGAGAGACTGCTGAGCTCAGGGTCGGAGACAAGTTTTGTCTTAAGGGAAACACCGCATCTCTGGGAGTATAGGTGGAGATACACACATGGGGCCGCATTAGGAGCCACTACATGTGGGGCACCAACCTAATATGAGAGTTCACAAGAGGCAACCTAACCTCATATTAGATTCTGATAGCTAGTTCCTCCGCTGAACATAGCTACGTTGCGGGTGCAACATGATGGAAATTGTCGTTCAGGGTTCACGCCAGGAAACTTACTGAACTGGGGAAGCGTCATCACCCGTGGGGAACGACGCTTCAGCAAGCTTCTACACCGTGTCAGCTTCAGGAGTTACTGGGCTTGCGTTCAGGACTCCCGAAGAGACTGGTTCTACACGCAGATTGTAGAACCTGGCAAACGTGTTAGGTGTAGCCCAACCTGCAGCTCTGCAAATGTCTGTTAAAGAGATCCCGTTCGCCAGCGCAACTGACGCTGCGACGCCCCTGGTGGAGTGGGCGTGCACCCCCAGCGGGCAGGGCACCCCTGTGGCCTGGTAGGCCAAACGAATCGCATCCACAATCCAGTGGGAAATTCTTTGTTTGGAGACAGCTTTCCCCTTCTGCTGTCCTCCAAAACAGACAAAGAGCTGACTCGACCGTCTGAAGCTTTCAGTACGTTCCAAGTAAATGCTCAGGGCACGGACTGGGCATAACAAGGAGAGGTTGGGGTCGCCTTCCTGAGAAGGGATAGCTTGCAGAGTGACCACCTGGTCCCTGAAGGGAGTGGTGGGCACTTTGGGCACATAACCGGGCCGGGGTCTCAGGATAACGTGAGAGTTAGCCGGCCCGAATTCGAGGCACGAGTCACTGACGGAGAGGGCTTGGAGGTCTCCCACTCTTTTGATCGATGTGAGCGCAGTCAGGAGAGCCGTCTTTTGGGAGAGAGCACTGAGTTCGACTGACTGGAGCGGCTCAAAGGGATCTGACTGTAGGCCCCGGAGGACCACAGACAGATCCCAAGAGGGGACAAGGCGCGGTCTGACGGGGTTCAGCCTGCGTGCACCTTTAAGGAATCGTATAACCAAATTGTGCTTCCCAACCGATCTACCTTCCACCAGGTCGTGGTTAGCGGCAATAGCGGCTACCTGGACCTTAAGTGTTGAAGCAGAAAGGTGTCTATCCAGTCCTCCTTGGAGGAAGGAAAGCACCGTTCGGATGCCACATCTCCGTGGGTTCTCCCCCCGGGAGGAACACCAGTTTGTGAATTTGCGCCATCTGAGGTCGTACAGCCGCCTCGTGGAAGGAGCTCTCGACTGCAACAGAGTGTTTACCACTGCCAGTGGGAGATCTCTGAAATCCTCCTGGTCGCGTCCAGGGACCATACGTGGAGGTTCCAGAGATCTGGGCGCGGGTGCCATATCGTGCCCTTCCCCTGTGAAAGGAGGTCCTTCCTCAGGGGAATGCGCCAGGGAGGAACGGGGGAGAGGAGCACCAGCTCTGAGAACCAAACCCTGTTGGGCCAGTAGGGGGCCACCAGCAGGATCTGTTCTCTGTCCTCCCTGACTTTGCACAGGGTCTGTGCAATTAGGCTCACTGGTGGAAACGCATACTTGAGGAGGCCCTGAGGCCAGCTGTGTGCCAGTGCATCTGTGCCGAGGGGCGCCTCGGACAGACCGTACCACAACTGGCAGTGAGTGTTCTCTATCGAGGCAAACAGGTCGACCTGGGCCTGACCGAAGAGACTCCAGATCAGCTGAACCGTCTGAGGGTGAAGTCTCCACTCGCCCCGAAGCGAAGTCTGTCGGGAGAGCGCGTCCGCTACCCAATTGAGTTCGCCCGGTATGTGGGTGGCTCGTAGAGACTTGACATTGTTTCGACACCAAAGGAGGAGATGGCGGGCTAGCTGTGACATGCGAAAGGAGCGTACACCGCCCTGGTGATTGATGTAGGCTACAGTCGCAGTGCTGTCTGTGCGGACCAGCACGTGTTTGCCCTGAACCAAAGGTCGGAACCTCTTCAGGGCCAAAAACACTGTCAGCAGCTCGAGGCAATTGATATGCCAATGCAGCCGAGGGCCCGACCAGAGCCCTGCAGCTGCTTGCCCATTGCATACGGCGCCCCAGCCTGTGTTGGATGCATCTGTCGTAACCAAAATGCGCCTGGACACTTGTCCTAAGGGCACCCCGGCCCGTAGGAACGAAATGTCTTTCCAAGGACCGAGGGTTTTTAGACATACGGGTGTGACGTGCACCCGGTATGAACCCTGGCGCCATGGCCATCTCGGGACTCGGGAACGCAGCCAGTGTTGTAACGGTCTCATGTGCATCAGGCCCAGCGGCGTGACGGCGGCTGCGGATGCCATGTGACCCAGGAGCCTCTGAAATTGTTTGAGGGGGACCGTCGGGCTGCGTGAGAGCTTCTGGACGCAGCTCAGCACTGACTGTGCACGCTCCGGGGAGAGCCGTGCACTCATGGCAATCGAGTCTAGTTGTATACCGAGAAAAGAGATGCTCCGTACCGGGGCGAGCTTGCTCTTTTCCCAGTTGACCCGAAACCCCAGATGGGCCAGATGGTTGAGAACCACATCCCTGTGTTTGCATACCAACTCCTGAGAGTGTGCTATGACCAGCCAGTCGTCGAGGTAATTGAGAATGCGGATGCCCCTCTCCCGGAGAGGGGCAAGGGCTGCCTCTGCGACTTTCGTAAAGACGCGGGGAGACAGGGAGAGCCCAAATGGAAGGACTTTGTACTGAAATGCTCGACCTTCGAAGGCAAACCGCAGGAAGGGCCTGTGTCTTGGAAGAATCGAGACATGAAAGTACGCGTCTTTCAGGTCTATCGCCACAAACCAATCCTGGAATCTGATGCACGTGAGAATGCGTTTGAGCGTTAGCATTCTGAAGGGGAGCTTGTGAAGGGCCCGATTCAGAATCCTCAGATCCAGGATTGGTCTTAAACCGCCACCTTTCTTGGGTACAATGAAGTAGGGGCTGTAGAACCCTTTCTTCATGTCGGCCGAGGGGACCGGCTCTATCGCGTCCTTCGCCAGAAGGGTCGCGATCTCCGCCCGAAGAACCGCAGCATTCTCGTCCCGAACCGCGGTAGAGAAGATGCCGCTGAACTTGGGCGGGTTGCGTGCGAATTGGATAGCATAGCCGAGTCGGATGGTTCTGAGAAGCCAGCGAGAGAGGTTGGGTATCTCGAGCCAAGCTGTAAAACTCTCTGCCAACGGTCTCAGGGGGACCACCGACGTACCTCGGGTGGGTACGGTGTGACTGAGTTGTGGTGAAAGCCCTTTGTTCGGGGGCGTGCTGTCCCGGAGGACACAAGGTGCTTTGATCGCCATAACCGACATACAAGGATCCGTGAGAAGATCGCCTGAGCTCAGGGGATCGACTGACGGATGCGCTTGTTTCTCTGTCAAAGTATGCAGAAGCGCAAGTTTTGCGGTTGAGCATGCTTTGATGTGTTTTGGTGGCTGGGTACCCCGGAGGGACCCAGCCATGGGAGGATCGACCATCGGAACCGACAGACAAGGATCCATCAGAAGATCGCCTGAGCTCAGGGGATCGACTGATGGATGCACTTGATTCGTCAAAGCATGCCGAAGCGCAGGCCCTGCGGTTGAGCATGCTTTGACATGTTTTAGTGGCTGGGTACCCCGGAGGGACGCAGTCACATAGATTTTTTCGCCCAGAGAAGAAAATTGCTCTTTTATTGACCATGTGGTGGCCGTCTGCCGAGAGGCAGACAGCCGGGGTGGAGCCGAAACCCACACTCGTCCCCTCGCCGAGTGTGGATCCAGACAGGTCAGCAGATCTCTCTCCTCCGGGCTGCTCGTTTCAGGAACGCTTCGAAGCCTGACGAGGGTTCTTAGCGGCCTGAGACTGAGCTAACGGCGCCACCTTCTTGCGAGAGCTCGACCGCAAGGCTGGTTTAGGTGCAGGACCAGCCTGTGGCGGGCCCTGAGCCGGTCTGGAAGGCGGTCGTCCTCGGCGTGAAACAGGCGGAGGCTGCTGCCTCGGGGGTGCGGGCTCGGGGGGCGGCGCCCGACGAGGCAAGATGTGTTTGATAGCCTCCGTCTGTTTCTTCACTGCGGAGAACTGCTGTGCAAATTCCTCGACAGTGTCGCCAAAGAGACCAGCCTGAGAAATGGGGGCGTCAAGAAAGCGAACCTTCTCAGCGTCCTTCATTTCCGCCAGATTCAGCCAAAGGTGGCGCTCCTGGACCACCATAGTGGACATCGCCCTCCCCAGAGCCTGCGCCGTGACCTTCGTAGCTCGTAGAGCATAGTCAGTCGCCGAGCGCAGATCCTGCAAAAGCTCTGGTTTGGGAACACCCTCGTGCAACTCGCTAAGAACCTTGGCCTGATAGACCTGCAGGACGGCCATAGCGTGAAGGGCGGACGCAGCTTGTCCAGAAGCAGCATAAGCCTTCCCCACGAGAGCGGAAGAAGCCTTACATGCCCTGGACGGGAGTTTTGGGCGGTCCCGCCAGGTGGCGGCGGTCTGCGGGCAAAGATGCACCGCGATCGCACGCTCCACGGCGGGAACCTCCGTATACCCCTTCGCTGGACCTCCATCGAGGGTGGTGAGAGAGGAAGAACCGCTAAGACGCGTTCTGGCTGAAAAAGGAGCCTTCCACGACTTAGTCAGTTCCTCATGCACTTCCGGGAAGAAAGGAACTGGGGTAGAACGTGGCCGAGAACCACGGTCGTTACCCAGATACCAATCATCCAGCCGTGAGCGCTCAGGACGGGGCGGAGACTTCCACTCAATCCCGATTGCTTTGGCCGCCCGTTCGAGCATGGCCGCCATTTCCGCGTCTGCTACTGACTGAGAACCCGCCCCCGCAGCGGGTGCCTCAGACAGCGCGTCTGCTTCAGATGGCTGCCCACTCTCCGATGCTGCAGACACTTCTTCCTCCCCCGCAGGAGCCCCGAATAACCAATCCAACCCGTACTGAGACGAGTTTTCAAAGTCATCCGAAAGCTCGACCGGCAGACACACAGAGCGCGAGGGACGCGGGGAATTACCCGGCGAAACGCTCGCGCTCTCTCGCTCTTCATCAACACGCGCCGCGGCAGCCTCGTACCCGGAAGTAGAAGGACGAGCCGCGGGAGCGGTTGATGCGAGCCGCGGTCTTTTAGTAAAGAACGCGACTCGCGAACGAAGTGTGCTGAGGGGCATGTCCTCGCAAGCAGGACATCCGCCCTCGCCGAACGCTGCTTCAGCATGGTCACGACCCAAACATTGAAGACAGAGCTCGTGCCGATCGTTTTGGGAGAGAAAGAAGCCGCAACCAGAAGGACACGGAAGGAAAGGCATAGTAAACACACAAACCCACCGTGTCTGCACTCTTTTAGAGAAATTTGCTCTTTAGATTTTATTAAGAGGAAATCTGCTCTTCAAGATTCGCCGTCGAAGCACCCAGGGGACTCTCACTGCTACTGCGTTCGAGAAGGAAGAGACCGCTGCCCGTGCCGTAGATCCAACGACGAGAGAGGTGAGTAACGCTGCTTCTCAATGAAGAGACGCTGCATTCGGCTCCGAAGAAACAGAACAATGAGTGTTGCCTAGCCCCCCCCTCTTATGCCCGGATCTCCGGGGCGGAGCGGGCTATGCAAATACTGCATACCAATTCTCATTGGCCTTTTCTCAAAGCTGTCAGAGGTATTCGGGCTCTCAAGAGCGACCCCTAGTCGTCACTTCGACACAACGTCGAACGTGAACGACAGACGGGGAACCTCTTTGTCCGGACAGTCCAATCAGTTCTGTTCTCATGAAAAAAACCCAGACCTGAGAGGAACTATTCCAACAGTACCTCTTACAGCGAGACTGATTAGTATTTCATCAAAGGGCTTCTGGTCGTCGATGGCTGCCACCTCACAGCGATACTGAGCTGTGTCCGATCTGCTAGCGTTCAGGATCAGAAGGTTTGCAGGCTCTCTCAACAAAGCCCTGTGCTCCAAGTCACCTGAGAACATAAAGCAGCTCAGTTCAGTTGAATTTAGCTTAAATACTGTCATCAGTTAAACCACCTTTTTTGAAAGAGAAAGAATATGTTACCTGAAATTTTATTTTGGAAATACACATAGCTTGGTACTCCGTTTTTAATTTTCTTCCATTCAATTCTGGGATTGTTTGTAGAAATGGACTCTATCAAGCAGGTCAGCTCAATCGCTTCAAAGAAATGGGAAATAGATGATCAATTTATGCACACGCTAATTATGTAATCTTATTAAACAGCTTTATATAAGACTTACACTCAAATTCATTTGTCCATACTGATTTTTCAGTTGTTCTGAGAATTACAGCAAAAGCTGTACTGTTGCCTGCAAAAGATAACAAAGAACAGATAACAGATCTGTCAAGTGGTTCAAAAATCATATATATATATATATATATATATTAGTGTATTAGTGATTAATTGCATCCAAAATAAAAGTTTATGTTTACATAGAATTAAATAGATAGATAGATAGATACACATTTTTAAATGAAAAGGTTAATTTAATAGACATTACTGCCTTAACATACTCATGCTGTGCCACCTCTTCACTTATTTATCATGATTCTCAAATTTATTTATATAATATTATAAAAAAAATAATATAGCCCTATTACACTGTAATATTTGTTGTACTGGCTTTAATTAATTCTAATTTTAATAAATAATATTCTGTGTGGCAGGATCATTTATCATTACTGTACTACAGTAATGAGAATATAATGAGAATCATTGTTGAGAATTAATATCAGATATGACCCAGTTCCAGACATGTTTTTGTGAGATTTGTGTTTAAAAAAAAGCAACTTATTTTAATATATTTGTTAACACTACAATAAGGTGTCATTTGTTAACATTAGTTAATGTATTTTCTAACATGAACAAACAATAAACAATACATTTAATACCTTATTTATTCATGTTAATAAAATTACAGTCTTCATTGTTTGTTCATGTTAGTTCACAGTGCATTAACTAATTTTAGATGAAAATTTCAGATGGCACTTAGACGCTTTTGCATCTGAACTCTTCATTTATTTGATCAAAGCAGCAAAAATATCAAGAAATGTGAAATATTTGTACTATTTAAAATAATTGTTTTCTATTTGAATATATTTTTAAATGTAATTTATTCCTGTGATTTCAAAGCTTTTTAGCATCCAGTCACATGATCCTTCAGAAATCAATCTAATATTCTGATTTGCTGCTCAAAAAACATTTACTATTATTATGTTAAAAACAGTTGAGTAGAATTTATTCAGAAGAACAGCATTTATCTGAAACAGAAATCTTTTGACACATTATAAATGGCGTTATCATCACTTTTAATCAATTTAAAGTATCCTTGCTAAATAAAAGTATCTTTCAGTTCATCAAAGAATCCTGAAAAAAGGAGATTTGATTTCTGTCATGTGACACTGAAGACTGGAGTAATGATGCTGAAAATTTAGCTTTAATCATAAGAATAAGGCTTGGTGAGCAGAAGAGACTTCTTAAAAAACATAAAAAATCGTACTGTTCTGGTAGGGTACATTTATGGAAAGCGTAATGGATGAATAAACTTTGTACGTATCATGGGAAAACTGTACCCAGACCTAAACAAATTTCTGTTGAAAATCCATGGACAGATTTAGAAGAACTTGTGTGTTTTTTTAGTGTCAATCTGTCCGCAACTCCAAAAGGCCAGACAGTGTGACATAATGAAAAGGCAAATATGAAACAAATGATTTGGCAAAGCCTGACAGTCCCGATAGGCTTCGCTCATATGAGAAAATAATTTGCGGTTTAGGGCATTTGCTATTTCCAGATGCATTTTCCACTTTCACATAATCTCATGAAATCCACAGAGTGTATTTACAGTGATCCATATGTGATAATCTGTGGCTTTAGCATCAGATTAAAATCTTACCATATGGACTTCTGCAAAGCATGACACAGACTTCACTTATCACAAACCAAACATCTGTGCTGTTTTAACATCACCTAGACTGTCAGCTCGAGGAATAGCTACAGTTTTGACAGTACTGATGAAGCGAATTCTTCTGCATTTAACCACTGTAAAAAAAACACTTTATGGGAGACTAGAGCAAAGAGTCATATTGCCACAGCTGGACGACTTCAAGGTTTCCGGTGACGTTTCCAAGGCTGACTTTCCCATCGCATGCATCATGGTCTATTTTTACATCTGCTGTTGACATTTCCCGATTAGACAAGCAACATTATCCACCACTGAGAAGCATGCAGTCACTGTATAGAAGCGATAATGTTTGAAAGGTCCCTGTTTACATAAAACAAAAGAATGTTGCATAAATATGAGATTATTTTTCAGCTAAACAACTTTTAAGATTAGGAAAAGATAATGTTGAAAAAGCACTGTGCGAAACATTCTGCATTTGATTGTTTCTTTATTATTTATTTTAGTTTTTAGTTTTAATTTAATTTAACTACATAACAAAAGCCCCCTTTTTAATATATGTGTCATTTATGTTAATTAGGATTACAGTTTCTGGTTGTTTTGATGCCATACTTTGTGGACAATTACTGTACAAGACAATAGCTGATTGTTCTAGCATCAAACTAAAAGTGCTATTCCATACTTACAAAGAAGTGACCTAAAAAGTGACGGGAAGAGTGGGAGAGAAGCGGGAGGTGGTGCTGTGATCTTTGGCTTGAGATGTTCTTTATCACATGATTGTTTACAAAAACTCTTCTCCACAGTTCTGGAAGCACTTTTTGCAATACACAAAGATCCCGACACTGGACAAAGTGAAATTAGGCTGAAGTTGAGCCCCAGTTTGGTATTCAGGACGCTTTGACCAACAGCAACGGCTTTGAGAATGGATGAATGAAGCTACACCTCTTCACACATCACACAATTTGCACAGAGGCACATTGTGCTGAGAAGAAAGTGAAAAGATCTGGTTGAATGCAATAACATGTGACCTGCAATACCTCAAAACATGTCAGCTACAATGAAATAATTCTTCTAGTGAAAAAGAAGTGGGCTTAAAAGGATAGTTTACCCATAAATGAAATTTTTGTCATTAATTACTCATTCTCATGTCATTCCAAACCCATAAGACCTTTGTTCATCTTCAGAACACAAATTAAGATCTTTTTGATGAAATCTGAACCCTCCATTGACAGCAAGGGTCCTTCCATGAGAATACTTTTTGTGCGCAAGAAAATAGAAATAACTTTAAACAAGGTCTTATGGGTTTGGAACGACATGAGAGTGAGTAATTAATGACAGAATTTTAATTTTTGAGTGAACTAACGCTTTAAGTACTGTGTACTGAATGTGCACTTGAAAGTGTACTTCAAATCTTTAAAAGCATATTTCGTTAGAATACTGTAGTAATAATGTAATATTACTAAAATAAAAAGAGTGCACTTTTATGACTGTTTCTTAACTTTAATGTCAAATTAAACGTTTTACTTTAAAGTACATTTTCAATCATTGGTTTGAAGCTGCAGTATGTAAGATTGACAGCTAGCGGTTGAAATGGGTATTGCAGTCCAAAATCAAAATATTGGAGAAAACCATTTCTACGGCTTTTTCTTACTCAGATTTGATGCTCACGCGCGTTTGCAAGATTGAGGACACGCGACTAGCCCTGCACTAACCAAATACTGTTTATGTTTTAATGTTCCTTTGCTCATAGATCATTGTGCAGTATGTAAAATGGGTACTGCAATTTCTGGCTATAGTATTAGTTTTCAGAGAAAGAGTTAAGTAAACATAACATGTTTCCTAAATATCTATAAACATATTATGTTATTTTTTGTCTTAATAAGAGTCAAAAGCTTACATACAGCACTTTTAAACTGACATTTTTTGTCGTTAAGTACACTTACTGTACTTGTGTGTTGGCACTAAATACTAACATACTAAAATACTTGATTTTAATTTTAACTCTAGTGCGTTATTCAATATTACATTTAAACGTAACATATTTTATTTACTAAATTGCATCTTCATCATTACAAATGTGTGATTATGAATATATTTAATGACATACACAATACACATGTCAATAGAAATGACATCAGGTTTTAGTTTCCCATCCATTTTTGGCAGTACACTTTCACTTCCAAAATGAAAATTTCCTGATAATTTACTCACCCCCATGTCATCCAAGATGTTCATGTCTTTCTTTCTTCAAAAATAAATTTTCTCTCGTCGAAAAGAAATGAAGGTTTTTGAGGAAAACATTTCAGGATTTTTCTCCATACAGTGGACTTCAATGGGCATCAATGGCTTGAAGGTCCAAATTGCAGTTTCAATACAGCTTTAAAGAACTCTACATGATCCCAGCCAAGGAATAAGGGTCTTATCTAGCAAAACGATTTGCCATTTGTTAAGAAAAATACATTTATAAACTTTTTAACCCCAAATGCTCATCGTATGGTGTAATCACGCAAAGTACCAACCCAGTGTTTATAAAGCAAACATGCAAAGAAAGTCAAACACCCATTACAAAAAAAGGTAAAACAACGAAGTCGGACGATTTTGTAGTTGTAAATGAAGTAGAGAAAGAATATGACCAATCATTAAGACTCTTATTCCTCATCTGGGATTGTGTAAAGCCCTTTGAAGCTGCAATGAAACTACAGTTCGGATCTTCAACTTGTTGTCCACCACTGAAGTCTACTATATGAAGAAAAATCCTGGAGTGTTTTCCTCAAAAAACAAAACAAAACAAAACAAAAACAAAAAAAACTAATTTCTTTGCAACTGAAGAAAGACATGAACATGTTGGATGACATGGGAGTGAATTATCAGGAAAATTTAATTCTGTAAATGAGCTTCTCCTTTAATAGGCTATATTATGTAAAAAAACAAAAAAAATTAATAAAACACTTAATTTACATTTAAACTACAATAAATTCATTTAATTGTAATAAGATGCAATTAATTATATTCAGTTCACTCCAAAAGTATGCTAAAGTGTACTTCTTTTTCACAAGGCTAATCTAATTAAAACGACTCTAAATTAGGCTATTTATACACAGACACCACACAAGCGTGAGAACATGCTGAGGAATACAAACTAGAGCTGTGTCTCAATCTCTACCTAAACAACATCTTCGAATATTATGATGTTTATATTCGCGTATTCGAACGCGCCCAAAAATGCTGTCAAAGCAAGCAGCTCACTGGGTTTTGAGACACGGTCGTTGTATTCCATCGCTGGGCGATATAAACCAATTACTCCAGGATTGAGTAACATCCCTGTCTTACTAGAAACCGTCAACTGTGTTTACACTAAAACTGAGCGTGGCGTTAAATGGCTAACGTAACGGTAGTAAAGCGTTAGCAGCAGGGGTCAGCGCTAGAATGCCATCACACGGATCCACGACCGCCTATTCAACAAGACCTACACACTCATTTACAGCAAATAAAGAAATGCTACTCACACAGCCAAGAGAAGAGCACCAAGGAAAGCGTTTGACGCCAGATCGCCATTTTGAACCGAGGTTTTACATACAAATTTAGCTTAGCTGTCCAGACGACGGGGTGGACAAACTGGAGGATGCTGCCGCTGATGAGTTTCCATAGCTACAAGGACATCTGAGCGGAAGAGAGAGGAGGGGCTCAGGCAGCGCTGGTGGACTTCCGGTTAATGATGGGCATTAATGTGAGATAGGCTATATGGATTAAATAGGAAAAGAAGGTATTAATATAGTACTTAAGCGTATCTAAATCAAGATTTAGCCTATGTCAGTATGTAATTAGCATTTGATGTATTTGATGAGAAATTAGTATTTCTCAGATAAGAGTGATACATGTAAGCTTGTGCGTACATATATATGTTTTTTTTTCTCTCAGTAGTCTAAATGGGATTTAACAGCTAGAGTGAACACAGAATGAATATACTTACATCAAAATGATGAGTCGAATTAATGCGTCTAGCATAATTTTCATATTTCAACACCAGATGGCAGTGTTAGAGAGGATAAAGAAAATATCTGTGGCCTGTACACATAAATATCATTGCGTTAAACTTTAAATATCTAAAATATTTAAATATATAAAACTTGTCCTTTTCTGTGGCACACAGTCTTTATTTCATGTTCATCTAAATTTTTTTATTAGTGTAAAAATATTTCGCCTTCGCCTCTCATTCAAGTGCCTAAACCAGTTTATTTAAAGAGAATTAACCCCGTTAATTGTTGTGATGGTTACTGGAGTATAAGTGCATAAGAATATGTGATATTTTAAGCAGTTACAAATGTTTGCAGATAACGGTTTGAGTTGCCAAAAAAGGCAATAAAATGTAACAACATAACAGCTTCTGATGCATCCAAGCTGAGCAACTTCACACCTGGTTACACCTTCTTCTTTTTTTTTGCACTAAATGCTAATGAAATATTACATCACAAGGATATAATGTTTATTTTTACTTCAAATAAAAATATAACCTTTACCAAACGTCTTTAGAGGAAAAAAATAAGTAGAAAGTACAGTTAAAGTCAAAGGTTTACATACAACTTGCAGAATCTGAAAAATATTGCATTATTTTACCAAAAATAAGAGGGATCATACAAAATGCATGTTATTTTTGTATTTAGTACTGACCTGAATAAGGCATTTCACATAAAAGACTTTTACATATAGTCCACAAGAGAAAATAATAGTTGAATTTATAAAAATGACCCTGTTCAAAAGTTTACATACACTCTCCGCTGTTCTTCAGAAAAATCCTTCAGGTCCCACAAATTTTTAGTTTTTTTTTTCAGCATTTTTGTGTATTTGAAGCCTTTCCAACAATGACTGTATGATTTTGAGATCCATCTTTTCACACTGAGGGCACACTGATATGCAACTATTACAGAAGGTTTAAACGCTCACTGATGCTCCAGAAGAAAAAAACATTTCATTAAGAGCTAATCTGAAGATCAGGGTAAATTTAATTTGTTTTGTATTCTGGGAAACATGCAAGTATATTCTGTAGCTTCTGAAGGGCAGTAGTAAATAAAAAAAGAGAAGATATTTAGGCAAATTAAAAATAATTCACACATCTTGATTCTGTTCGAAAGTTTACACCCTGGCTTTTAATGCATCTTGATTCCTTCTGAAGCATCAGTGAGCACTGGAACCTTGTGTAATAGTTGCTTATTAGTCCCTCAGTTGTCCTCAGTGTGAAAAGATGGATCTCAAAACCATTGTTGAAATAGGTTCGAATACACAAAAATGCTGTAAAACCTAACAAATTTGTGGACCTGAAGGATTTTTCTGAAGAACACCGGGCAGTTTAACTGTTCAGGAGAAACAAGGGACTCATGAACAACTATCACTAAAAAACAAAACAAAACTGTGGAACAGCTGTGGATCATTTAGGTAACAACACAGTATTAAGAATCAAGCATATGTAAACTTTTGAATGGGGTCATTTTTATAAATTCAACCATTATTTCCTCTTGTGGACTATATGTTAACGTCTTTTATGTGAAATATCTCATTCAGGTCAGTATTAAATAAAAAGTCAGACAGAATTATAGGAAAGTACAGAGTAGAGGTCAAAGGTCACCCTAAAGGATTAAAAATGTCTTTTATGTATTTGATGTTATGTTAACAATGCCTTTGTGTGTATTCGTGTATTTAAATGTACTAATTCCCTGGTCATTGGATTCGTTTTTTATTTTAATTTTTTTATTAATTTATGCCATGTTATAATTTGAATGTATTATTCACTTCTCGGGCTCAAACCACACTATGCACCAACAAGGGACTTAGCTTATTATGTTGTACAGTACTATTCACAGAAGCAAACTAGGAGAATCAATTATTAAATGGCATTTTAATTAGGACAATGAATCTTATTAGTCTTCATCAGAGAACAACATAGGATGTTCATGCAGTCACACAAATTAAAGGCTTTATTTAATCAGTTACAGTAAGTATTCTACTCTTAAATGAACCTTTATTGCATTTATCAACATGTTTGTGCCACTGGAGCACAGCCGAAGAGACAGCCTGCAATCACACCCCCTCTCGCCACTGTTACACTGTGTTTGCACACACTGCGACCAAACTGTCCAGCTCTATCAGCGCCCGCTGTGTCTGCTCAGAGTAACTAACGCTTTTAGCCCTCTAGAGAACAACGACACCTTCAGAGCTTCATTCATTCTTGGCCTAGTATATATTTATTTATGTATGAATACACATGTCTTGAATACACATTCACATGCGTGTTTGTGAGTGCAGTGAAATGCCATCCTGGATGGAATCATCCAACGGTGCACATGAATCTGAAGATCATTTCAACAGCTACTTGATCTGCATCATCAGAACATATGTGACCAGGAAACCATGGCAACCATCTCAGGTGCTCTGGCAAGCTGGAAACAAGGCCAAAGGAATGTGTTTCACAAGCCTGCATTAGTGTTAAATGGTGTTACACCTTGCATCAAAGGCAAACGTGGAGAAAGATGCTAAGGTCATTTAGATATAGTGTTGATAATTGCTATTTGCTGTATAATTCAGCAAGATAATACATCAAATTTATTTGTAAAGTGCATTTCACAATACAAATCTTTTCAAAGCAGCTTATAGAAAGTCATACTATGTCTACAATGCTTTTATTAATAAATATAACCGAATGAAACTTGCATATTTTGCTGATTATTGCTGCTGAAAATGGACAATTATTATCATGTTTTGGGCTGTGCTAATCGGTCATACTGGGAAAAACATTTGTAGTATAGACTGCCAAAAGTTTTAACAAATCAAGAAGAAGTGTGAAAAAAACTGTCTGAGGAACAAAAGCCGTTTGTGGTTGTCCAAACTAACCTTTTCCAGGACAAAAATCTTGACAACATTTGTGTTTGTTCTTATCATTTCCAGTCAGGTAGGTAAAATATTATGCTATCTTAACTAATACTGCTCGTACATAACTAATACTGCTCGTACATATCTATTAACTTTAGTTTGCCAAAATTAATTCAGTAGTACATTAACAATCCAAGCTGTTGTTTACATCCCAGTATCGCCAATATGGCCTTGCCTCCGGGTAACTGACCAAACTGTGACGGAAGTGCAAACCCTCTATTAGCTTTATTATTTTTCACCATATATAGTAAGAGAGCCTGCCGTTAACCATTTACAAGGTTTTACTGAAGCCATGGATCTGGATTCTGGTCTTATTCATCCAGCTATTTTTAGCAATACAAGAGAGTTTTTTTTTTTTTTTTTTTTTTGCTGCTTGATATTGCAAGTTGGTATGTCTTACCATATTATCTTAATGTATCTTAATAATGACCACATTGGTTTGTAGTGCAAACAGTTTTGCCATTGCTGCTTAAAAATTTACTGCACGTCATTATTCTTCCAATAAACCGGAAGTCTCACCTGTAGGCTTAACTACCCTGTTAAAGAATAGCCCTGTTGAAAAAAAAAACAGCATATGCTGGTTGGGTAGGTTTTAAAGCATTGATGCTGGTTTAAGCTGGTCCTTAGCTGCTCAGGACTAGCTTTAAGCAGCACATGACCAGCTAAGGACCAGCTCAAACCTGCATCCGTGCTTCAAAACCTACCTAACCAGCATATGATGTTTTTTTCAACAGAGAAGGTAGATAGTTTAGTGTATTTTTGCGACTTTGGAGCCCCCTACAGGTAAATTAACTGTCGTAAATATATCGCTGTTGTAGGCCTATTTAAAGTGGTTAACGTGCATTTGTTGCTGTTGTAAAGGAATAAGGTCTTTTCTCACTCACCGTATTTACATACTCCCACAACAGACGTTTGGAGAGCCTGGAAAAGAGTACTGTCAGAATGATTTGAAACTGATATTTCAAGGTAAAGACCAAGATACAGTTGTTTTAATGTGGTTTGAAAATACTTGCATTGTGGTAAGTATTTTGGTTGAAATTGCTGAGATTTTGGTCACAACAGCGAGGTGCTAGAAAGTCAACACATACAGTGGTGGCCAAAATTAGTAGAGCACCAGAGTTTTCACCAGCTGAAAATAGTTTTAAGTCAGTTATTTCTATCTTTTGCTGTAATGTGTTAGTAGGAAAAATCAGTTTACATTTACAAATATCCATTTTGTCATTAATTGTAATAATTCAGTGAGATCCGCACAGAGATCTGATCTCATCATCATTCAGTCTGTCTGGAATGACTTGAAGAAACACAACAAACTGAGACAGACGAAATCCAGAAGAACTGTGGCAACGTCTCCAAGATGCTTCAAGAAACCTACCTGCAAAGCTAAAAGTTTTAGGCACTTGTGTAAAAATTCTGTCATAAATAGATTTTCTTTAACAATCAACTTCTATTAACTAAATTAAATCAACATTTGGTGTAACCATCAGTTGCGTTTAAAGTAGCTTTTGCCCTAGGTGCACTTGCTCTTCTAGATTTAGTCTGTCTCAGTTTGTTCTGTTTCTTCACGTCATTCCAGACAGACTAGATGATGATGAAATTAGATCTCTGTGCGGAGCACTGGCTGTTAATCTCACTGGATTATTAAAATGAATGGCAAAATGAATGTTTGGCAATGTGAACTGATATTTCCTACTGACACACTACAGCAAAAGAAAAAAAATACTTAAAACCGTTTTTTACATGGTGAAAATACTAGTGTTCTAATAATTTGGGCCACCACTGTAATAAAACCTGCATATGCAGAGCAACAAACACCTCATTACTCTGTAGCTCCAGCTTATATTTGGAGAATCACATGCCGGATGCTTTAGCGTGGACCTCCTGAGCATGTCTGGACAGTACCACTACCATAGCTGGCTTATTATGAGACACATCATTACAGGATAAAGTGGATTAGAGATTTAGTCATGGGTATTTGAGTTTTTTTCTATCCCTATATGGGGGGATTTCACAGTGGACAGAATTACACATATAAATACTTCCCAAATGGACATTTTGTCTAGCTTTTAAGCATGTATCTAATGTATAAAAATGTATAGAAGCTTTTCATGTGTGAAAAGATGGTTTTCGCCTAATGCCATGTCATTAGGCCTCCTCCATCACAGCACAATTACATTAGGCAGTTCACACACCTTCCTGACAGCACGTTTCTTATGTTTCATGGTGTGTTTGGTTGCTTGGTAACAGTGGGTTTTCGCCAAGGCTCAACTTATGGCGCTCTCTTTGATTGTAGTGGATACGCAGCAGTTTCCACTCGAGTTCAGTCTCTGTCATCATTAGTAGGACGCATGGCATTTAGACAGCATAAAGTCCGTAACATCAGTTGTAGGTTTTAATTTTTTGTTTTGGTTGATACATTATGACACACTTATTTTCATATGCATTTTTAATAACATTGGGAGTTTAAATGGTTTTTAACTATATTGCGGTACACAGATGGCAGCTCAAAGTGTTAGGGAATACAGTAAAACTAACCAACAGAATCAGTCTGGCAATAGCATGATAATGGAGCAGCCAAAGAGATGGTTGGTCAGCAACTTATCACAGAACTGGGTTGATTAATTGCTGAATTGCTAAAATATCGGATAAATAAAATACATTTTAGTTCTGACGTGTTAAAAATAATCATATTGTCAGTTGCAGGTGGTATTAGAGGGAGGGGCATGCTTTAATTTGATTGGACGAACATTTGGCCACACCCCTGAGTTACACAGGTAAGCTTTTTTTCTGACCAAACCCATTTTATTCTTACAGAACAGAAGATAAAAATACACTGTTAAGTGACGTTCAGCACAACATGTGAAATAAATCATACTTTTTTTACTAAGGTGCACTTATTTAAGAGGCACTTTCAGCAGCTTAAATATTTTAGAGCCACATGTCTGAAATCATGCATATTTGTTTGACAAAACATCCGTTTCATTGCAATTTCATGCCTGAACTAGGAGCATGAAAACATGCTCTCTTGCCACATTAGTGAAAGTACACCATGCACAGTTCATGCTCACATACTTACACCCACTCTTTTAAATGGACAAATGAAGTTGAGGGAAAAACGTCTGTTCTGCTCAGCGTCAGTAGCAGAGGCCGTGACACGCTGCAGTTGCCAAGAGTTAGTCTTTTCTTGGTATTACTTGGCAACCTCACATCCCTATAGAAACAGAGTGTGTCGAGGGCTCACGCTTTAGCAATAAATACTCTAGGGTGAAAAAGAAACTAAACCGTTTTTGCTGACATTAAGGACACAATGACATTCCTGTCATATCTTTTCCAAAAATGGTTAAATGGTAGAAGCCTGTAGCATGAAAAAGCTTTATGGAACTTTGAACAGATTTACAATGAAACCATGATGTGAATATGATATGACATAACATAATAAAATGTTATTTATAATATAACCGACAAATGTTACATTTTTTTGTAACTATTTATTCTTATTATGATGCGTGATGATGATAATGATGATGATTATTATTATTAACAGTTTTAGCCATTAATGTTTTTTTTGTTTTTATATAATCTTTTTTTATTTGATTTAATTGTATATACCTATCAGATCCATAAAATGTAAATAATAAATCAATAAAAAAGTAACTTTTATGTTTTTATTTAATTTTGTATAACTGTAACTGTATATTTTTATTTATTTGTACATTTTTATTGAATTTAATATAACTGTATATTGGGTAAATTTATATACATATCAGATCTATTTAGCACAATCTATAAAAATGTAAATAGTAATATTAAATAAAAAATAAATAAAATAAAAAAACTTTTATTTTTTGTTTAATTTAGTCTTACTGTATATTGTCTAAATTTAATTAAATTTTTTAAATTAAATTTATTTTTATTTAAATCTCATTCATTCAGTCAGTCTTTTTTAACTTAATAAATCTGTAGTTTATTTTATTTAATTTTGTTATTTAATTTAATTTAATTTTATATACTTACCACATCTATTTATCACACAGACTTTAAAAATGTAAAAACAAACAAACAAGCAAATTAATAAATGATAATTATAATAATTACTTTTACTTTTATAATAATTAAAAGTAAAAAAAAAAAAACAAACAAAAAAAAAACAGATTTTATGTTTTTATTTAATTTAGTATAACTGTATATTGGCTAAATCGCACAGTTTATGGATTTATTGAATTTA
The DNA here is from genome assembly GCA_033026305.1 of Cirrhinus molitorella. NCBI lineage: Eukaryota > Metazoa > Chordata > Actinopteri > Cypriniformes > Cyprinidae > Cirrhinus > Cirrhinus molitorella. Next base: position 16,427,157 of record CM065134.1, read on the forward strand.
ATAATAATAATAATAATAATAATGATAATAATAATAATAATAATAATAATAATGGTAGCTTTTGTGTTTTTTATTTAATTAAAGCTGTATTTTGTTTTATTATTCTAGTTTACATGTATACACTTATCACATCTATTTAGCACAGTCTATAAAAATGTAGTAATATTAATAATAATAATAAAAATAATGAAATGAAATAAAATAAAAAGGTTTATTTTATTTTATTTTATCCTCTGAATCTTCAAAAAAATCATACTAATTTATATTTGTATCTTTAATATGATCAACTGAGCCCTCCACTTTTAAACGATAGATAACTGATACAATTTTATTGCAACATGGTGGATTTTATCATGCGTGTCCTTGCTTAGGACAACAGATGTTCAGAAAAGCATCTGTTGGAGAGGCATCACTGTAAGCATTCGGGAAAGGCTGTTTAATTCCTAATTCAAGCTGCCCTTGTAGGAATCACGTGAGGCAAGGATTACACACACTACAGCCATTGCTTTTTGGCACTTCTTCCATGGCAGATGAAGCCCGAAAGCAGATAGTTGGACCATGACAGCACAGACAGTCACCGGACAGACATTCAAACATGTTTAAAGATGTCTGTCACCCAGTTTTTAACCTAATTTTATGAATTGTGCATTATTATTTATTCCTGTTCTATCTTTTTCTTCAATGCAGAAGTAAACCTGTGGGCGAGACATTCAGTTTGTTAGCTGCCATAAGGAAATAACAAGAACATTTATGTGCAGTAAATGGTAAAACTATTTGCACTACAAACCAGTGTGTTCATAATTAAGATAATACAGTAAAATAATATGGTAAGACATACAAATTTGCAATATCAAGCAGCAAAACAAGCTGTTTTGTACAGCTGAGACCGGAAGCCAGACTCACAAAATTTTCAAATGGCTGCGCCCACTCTTACGGGAAGAAAAAGGTGGATATAATTGATTGAATTCACTGTGAAAATTAGACCTGCAACTACCAATAATTAGTTTTCTTCAAGAGAAACTGCAATGATCTTTAATTAAAAAGTGATGAGTCAGCGTTTCTGAAGGTGACAGTGATTGTAAATAAGTGTTCATGGTGCAAAATCATTGAATGGAAGTCAAACTATCAAGAGAGTTATACTTCATACATTTAAAGATAAGTTTATCAGCTTCAACAGTTAAAGCCCTTCTGACATCTTTCTTGCTTCAGGAACCCACAACTCTCTGAACAAGCTAAGATGGTGATAAAAATAATGTCTAGTTCAATAAATGATGATGTCTAACAACATATGACTTAAAATATCCTTGAAACATGCCACGAGATATCATTAGACACCTAAAAAGTGTTGCCACCAATGCAAACACTCTATACACTCTCAGTGTGAAGAACATTTTAATGTTCTAAAGACACTTTTTCCTCTAAGAACCTTTTGTAAAATTAAAGGTTCCATGGATTTTCATGAAACCATACAAATGCCAATAAAGAACCTTTAAAAGGTTAATCAGGGACATACAGTTATAGTCAAAAGTTTGCATACACCTTGCAGAACCTTTAAAATGTTAATTATTTTAGCAAAATAAGAGGGCTCATACAAAATGCATGTTATTTTTTGTTTAGTTCTGACCTGAGTATAATGTTTCACATAAAAGATGTTTACATATAGTCCACAAGAGACATATAGTCCACAAGAGAACTTTTGACCCTGTTCAAAAGTTTACTTATGCTTGATTCTTAATACTGTTTTGTTACCTGAATAATCCACAGCTGTGTTTTTTTTTTTTTTTTTTTGGTTTAGTTGTTTATGCATCCTTTGTTTGTCCTGAACAGTTAAACTGCCCACTGTTCTTCAGAAAAATCCTTCAGGTCCCACAAATTGTATGTTTTATTTTCTAGCATTTTTGTGTATTTGAACCCTTTTGTAGTGGACAGCACATTCCAGGGCCCAGTTTATGGCAGGGCCCCCTCCTTGACCACAATAGTGGACAAAGGTTTGCTACATTTGGATTGGAGCATAAGCAAACTGTCCAACGCCATCAGATAAAGATGCCAGGACAACTGCCAGACACATCTTAGAGGGCAAGAAGAAGACCTTTGGTACAAAGCCCGGGAAGGACAGACTTCCTATTGGTCAAAATGTAGTTTCTGCCCTCCACCCACCTTAAGACTGATTCCTAAGGTTTGGCCATGTGACGTCATAAAAATTCTTTAGGCTCTCCAGATGTAGCAGCAGTGGGTGAAACAAAGAGAAATCATGGAGATCCATCTAAATCCATTCATAACTATGTTTTCAAATCCTGAACTGATGCGAACTACACACACACACACACACACACACACACACACACACCTTATACTTATTCAGAGAAATAAGTATTCTTAGTGACAGCGATGTGTAGTGCAACATCTTCTACAAACTCATTTGTTACTGGACAAATGAATGCATGCAAGACAGTTCAATCGTTTCCCTTCAGTGAACCTTCAGTAACACTTTTCTAGCTTTGTGTTTGGACTATGCAAATAAATTCCACAAGAGGAAAGAAGGGTGGGCCACCCCAAGTTTCCCCTGCTTTGATGAAATCATTCAATCACAGCACGGAAAAGGAGAAGCACCAAATTGTAATCTCCTCCTCGACGGAAAGGTATAAAGGTACCCTTCCAATAGACACTCCTTGGAGTCTCCAGCACGTCCTGGGGACGCTAACAGACACCCGTTCTGAGTCTGCGGCCTGCAAGGCTGAGACAATAACAAATACCCAACAACACATTCTGAGTCTGAGTCTTGTCACCGGGAAGACAGCAACAGATCAACCTCCGTTCTGAGTCGCAGTCCTGTAAGGATAGAGATGCCAACAGATCACCGTTCTGAGTCTGAAACCTGCCAAGATGAGACAATAGCAGAGCAACCGTTCTGAGTCTCCTGTCCAGCGAGACACTAACAGACACACTGCTCTGACACCGTCTACTGTCCAAAGAGGCAGAAACAGACACTCCATGCTTCGAGTCTCCCGCTTTGAGGCAACAACAGATACGACTACGTTCTGAACCTCCAGCCTGTGAGGAAAGAGATACTCTATGTTCAGAGTCTTCGTCCAGCAAGACAACAACAGATGCAGCACGTCCTGAGTCTCCATCCGACAGAGACAAAGCGGATCGACCAGGTTCGATGAGTCTCTAACCCAGAGAGGCAGAAGACACACAGACATTTGCAACAAGGTTCAGCTCCGACGAGCAAACCTTCACTTCAGGTACTTTTGCTTGCTTGTTCCAAGCTAAGGGCCTTCAGCACCTACACCAGGGCCACATCTGCATGTTCCAGATCTTAGGACCCTTTGGTGCTTCAGGAGATCAGCATCCTCCAGCGCTTCATGTTCAAGGCTATCGAAATGGATTCCTGCTCCTTTTCCCACTGTACTGCTACCAGCACCACTGGTGAAAGAAGTCGCCGCCACCGGACTGCTCGCTCAACCACAGAGAACGTAAATATCACTTCCTAACCTCTTCCAGAGACCTTGGCATTGTTGTATATTATCAGTATATAATTTTTGAAAACTCTTTGAACTTAAAGATCACTATAAATGTAACCTGTTTTGTCATACTTACATGCTGGGAAGCATGTAAGTATTTTCTGTATCTTCTGAAGGACAGTACTAAATAAAAAAATATAATATTTAGGCAAAATAAGAAAAATGTACACATCTTCATTCTGTTCAAAAGTTTACACCCCCCAGCTCTTAGTGCGTTGTGATTACTTCTGGAGCATCAGTGAGTGTTTGAACCTTCTGTAATAGTTGCATATGAGTCCCTCAGTTGTCCTCAGTGTGAAAAGATGGATCTTAAAATCATACAGTCATTGTTGGAAAGGGTTCAAATACACAAAAATGGTTGAAAAACCAAATCATTTACTAAACAAAAAACAAACACAAAACACAGCTGTGGATCATTTAGGTAACAATATATGTATTTAGACGTATATGTAAATGTCTTTTATGTGAAATATTTTATTCAGGTCACTACTAAATAAAAAATAACATGCATTTTGTATGATCCCTCTTATTTTGGTAAAATAATTAACATTTTGCAGATTCCGTATGTAAATTAACGTTTTAAAAGTAATTGTTCTTTTTTGGCATCTGCATTTCTATAAAGAACCTTCAAATCCATGGAATTCTTCCATCACACAGAAGAATCTTTAAAGGTGTTAGATCATTAAAATGTTCTTCTTCACTGTTCACTGAAAGGTTCTGTGGGAAATTATTCTTCTATGGAATCGCTGTGAAAACTCCATTTTGGAACCTTTATTTTTAGTGTGGAGTAATATTAAGCCCTCAAGATGTGTGATGAAATAACTATAAACAGATTTGCATAGTCCTGGTTCAAATTATTCAGTCTTACCCATTTTCTGATGGAATATCAATGTTTTCAGACACTCTTGTGTTTGAAATATAAACTTACAACAGTCTAAAGCCTAAATACCTGATTTTAGAAATAGACATCTGCTATATTAGGAATAAGAAACATTATTTTTAGGTTATGAGAATCAGGGATGATTGACTTACAAAAAAACAACAGAAGACACAAGCAATTACAGTTTCATCTATATAGATGTTACAATGGATTTTTCTAATAAAATTATTACTTGTTTGTGCATCTATAATCTTCATATTGTAGAATATACCTCCGCAATTAGAAGCGTTTAATATGATGTGTAGTTAAGGCTCACATGCAGATACGTGTGGTGCCTCCAAGCAGAATGATTGTCAAACACAAGCACAGAGTGCAGTTTATAGTCTGTATTTTCTGGTTCAAAGCATTCATTATCCTAGATAATTGCTTTCTCATGGGACAATTTTTTTTCCTAGTGGACTGAGCAGACCACAAAGGACAACTGTCTCACAAAATAAAGGTTTACAGTCTGTCTGTACATAAACTTTTATTTCAGCTTAAAAATGAAAAGTGGGTTGTTAAATTTCTGCTTGCAGTCTGTGTCCCCTGACAATAGAAAACTTGACATTGGCAAGGACAAGACTGCAGATCAAAACTAAAATCTGGGTCCTAATGATTAATGATGTCATGATTTAATGACTGGCATGATTTAGAATTCTAGCTGTTTGGTAATGTAGACTATGAATTGTAAAATCAGGTACATTTTCTCAGCTTGACATTTTAAGAACACCACTTCAGAGACTGGTAATGGCTCTTTCCACATGCCTTTTGACTTTCTTTAAAGCAATGAAAGCGCAAATTCCATGTTTTTTTTTTTTTTTTGCGAGATCTGTTATGCTTGATAACTATTATTATACATAAATTTAACCTACCAGAAAAATTACAGAAAATAAAACCATTTCTGCAGTAAAAAATCCTTTAATAGAATTTTTGTTAACACACACACACACACACACACACACACACACACAACAACCACACATTTAAAAATAAATACATACATACATAAATGTTTATATGTATTAATAATAATGATAATAATAATAATAATAATAATAGAAGACTCATACTTGCAACAATTTTAAATTCATATTGACCGGCGGTAACCTTTAAGAAAATAAATAAATAAATAAATGTTTATATTTAACAACAACAACAACAATAATAATAATAATAATAATAATAATAATAATAATAATAATAATAATAATAACAACAACAATAAAAAAATAACAAAAGACTTTATTTTAGGTTCATATTGACTGGAGGCATGTGATAACATATAAGCAACCATAAAATAATAATAATAATAATAATAATAATAATAAGAAGAAAATAAACAAACAAATAAATATTTATATATATATTAATAATAATAATAATAATAAAAATAAAAATATTTTATTACAATTTTAGATTCATATTAAATGGCGGTATGTAATAACCTATAAGCAACCCATAAGAAATAAAATAAAATAAAATAATCAAAGCTCATAATAATAAGACCAGTAAAACACTCATACTTGCAACAATTATATAAGCAACCTATAAGCAAAAATAAATAAGTAAATAAATACTAAATAGATCAAATAAAATAAACAGACAAATAAAATGTTAATATTTAATAATAATAATAATAATAATAGTAATATTAATAATAATAATAAAAATAATAAATACTCATACTCATAATTACAAAAAATTTAGGTTCATATTGACTGGTGGTATAAGACAACCTATAAGCAAGTAAGCAAAAAATAAATAAATATAGACAAACAAATATAAACAATGTCCATTTTAATTACGTTTGTTGATTTTATTATTTAAATAACCAAAGGTCTAACCCAAATAAAAGGTCTAACCATCTGCAGTTGCCAACAAACAAATTAATACTTTCAAAATACATATATTTTTAGAGAGTCTCAGACTCTTTCTGTTCCCTGCTCATGAAAGTAATCTCAGGAAAGAGAGCAAACAGAAAAATGAATGATTAAAAAAAAAACGTCTTAAATGATGCTGATTGTAACACATCTAAAACTCTGATGATACTGGCTGCCACACCCTTTGCTTTAGTCTGTGTGCGTGCGTGTGTGTGTGTGTGTGTAATGTTGATGCACCCTTTCCATCAGCATCAAAATGTCATGCCTGAGAGGAAATGTGCACAAGTGAAGTTTGCAGGCGCATTAAAGGCTGAATTTCAAACCGCACGGGTCAAAGCTCATTTATAACCCACCCGCACTACAGTCTGGTCTATATCTGCATAAATCCAGAACAACATATGTGCCATTCAAAAAAGAGACACAATAGAGAAGATTCAAAGAGGTGCGGACTTTGGTTTCTGTTAATGCGCATGATACTGCAGCAGTTGTACTACACCAGCACACTCCAACTCACCTTGAATAAGAGCATCTGCCATGCCATTTTACTACCAGGGGGCGGATGATTAACCAATACACGCCCCAAAGCGCCTGGCGCCGGCCAATCAGAGCGCGGCGGGGGCGGACCCAATGGCTACATTCCCACACTTGGTTTCACTTTGCACTTCGGAACATCTCCGTCTTCCATAAAGGCGCTGGTGCAGGTGCTCTGTCTCTTCGGGGGAGGATGCCATAGGAAGGACGGGCAGGGGAAAAAAAATGAAGGAAAACGCTGAGAGAGGAGAGCGCAGGATATGAGAAGCAGGGTATCAGACTGGAAACGGAGGAAATTGAATATGAAAGATTTATTGAAAGGGGCACTTTGAGCTATTATTCCTGGTTGGCAATAGTACTATGATTTGGTATGTGGCCACTTTGATAGCAAGTGTTTTCAGCACCCGAGGAACGGCAGCTCAAGGTGAGTTGAAGTGCAGTATTTTTATTCTGCATCATTTTGCTGAAACCCATAGGCGTTTCGTTTATGTGTTTTAATAGCGCGTTAAATGCCTCTTTTATACTTGCATTATGTCTCAAGCTATACATTTTATTACAATACGAGCGTTTACTAGGATAGAACCCCGCGACTTTAGCGTTCCCAACGCCATGCTCTACCAGTTGAACTATATAAATGCATTTATTGAATATTTTTTTTATCAAATGCATTCATTCATGTGAAATAAAGCTGAACAATTCAGCCTCTCATGATTTCTGATAGTATTTGCATCATCTCATATTAGGGCATGAGCGAGACAATTGAAGGCGTGTATTACAATCGATTGATCCTCTTTTGATGACAAACGCTTTTTGTGTGCCATACAGAGCGTTTATGCATGCATGCATTGATCATCCGTGATGTATGCCGTGATTCAAGACGTTAATATAGAAAAAACAGATATTAGACTGTCCAGAATTGCAGTTAGTGTTGAAAAGGGGCGTGCGGCACTGAATGGAGACATGCTGCGATTGTCTGGGCTACTACAGTCTGTCGTGCCTGTTTACACAGGAATATATATGCTCAATTTTGTGTATTATGATGAGAAAAGACCAAATGCATAGCCTCGAAACACATATGCGTGTGTATTTTAAAAGAAACGATGTGAAGGATTATTTCGTTAGCTCGTTTCTCCCTTTTCACTGATATTATATCCTTTCTCGTATATATTTTTCTTATATTTGCAGCCTTTATTTGTTGACGAATGGACTGACTTAACCTTGCTTTTCCGTTTTTGGCCAATAGGAGGAGCTATTTCCTCCTTTAACTACAGTGATTGTCTAATTAAACAAACCGTAATTTAAATTATGAAGTTAAACTTGTAATTGTGGCATTTTAAAAAGCAAAATTAAAAAATATAGCCATATATTTATTTATAATTTTTTAAACTTTGTTTTACAGACAAATGTGTGAAGTATATAGACATTATTATAAAGCATCAACGAGTTATAAAAACCCTTAAGTAAATATTTATTATAATAATTATTGACCACTTCCAGTCAAAAGTTTTTGAACAGTAAGATTTGATTTTGAATAGCTGTTTTTGATCAAAAATACAGCTAAAGCAGTAATATTTTTACTATTTAAATCTTTTAAAATTTCATTTATACCCGTGATCAGAGCTAAATTTACTTCATCATTATTTTTATGTCACATGATCCTTCAGAAATCATTCTAATATGCTGATTTGCTCTCAAATCATTTATTATTATTATTATTATGAATATTTAAAACAGTTGAGTACATTTTTTCAGGATTCTTTGATGAACAGAAAGATCCAAAGATCAGCATTTCTCTAAAATAAAAAGCTTTTGTAAGAATATACACTATATTATTCAAAAGTTTGGAGTAAGTATAATAATAATTATTATTTTTGGGGGAAAGAAATAATAGAAATGAATACTTTTATTTAGCAAGGATATATTAAATTGATCGAAAGTGATAATAAAGACATAATGTTACAAAATATTTCTGATAAATGCTGTTCTTCTGAACTTTCTATTCATCAAAGAAACCCGCGCAGCAAATCCGAATATTACAATGATTGAAGGATCATCTGACTGGAGTAATGATGCTAAAAAAATCAGCTTTGAAATGACAGGAATAAATAATATTTTAAAATATATTCAAATAGAAAGCAGTTATTTTAATTAGTAAACATATTTCAGAACTCTACTGTTTTTGCTGTACTTTGAATCAAATAAATGCAGTCTTGGTGAGCAGAAGAGACTTCTTTAAAAAACATGTAAAATATTACTGTTCAAAAACTTTTGACTGGTAGTCTAGTTCAGTGCCATATCTTTTCAAAGTGCAGTGAATAAAATCAGTTGTTGCGGGTTGCAAGATAAAAAATAACAGGGAATAAAACCCAGGCCTAGAGGCTTGTTTAGAGCTTTTCTGCCTGTAATTTTATGTACTCTATGAAATAATACCCACAGTCTATTTCCTGTCTCCCAAATCCAACTTCAGCCATTTTGAAGTCGTCGTTTAGGGAGCGTCAAGCACACTGTAATGACACAATGTTAGTGCACAAGTGGCATAAATTAGGCCTTGATAAGAGCACCACTCATCGCTTTGAGTTTCTCTGATTGACAAAATTACACCGCTGCCCAACATGTGCCTGAGCTACGGAGTTTCTTGGGTCTGTCGAATGGCTTTGTTAGCTTCCAGACAAAAAGTCAGTTTCATGTTTGAGAGAGTGAATCACCAGAAGTCAAAGACAATGGTTTATTTGAGAGAGCGAGAAGCGCGTTTGAGACTCATGAGATGCTGGGAGAGATTATGTACTGCAACAAAAGCTGAGGCAGTCAAGGAAAAAATGATCTAATCAGAGGTTCCTGTGAGGAAATATAATGGCAGGAGTTATTTAAGTGCCATCAGTTTTGGTTATCTGAACAATAACATAATGTACACACTGGAGTACCTTCAAAAAGTATCTGAATTTACAATCTAGGTGTTAAATTTTACTGCTCCAGTGATCCTAAAAGACTCCCCGGAGTGGATTTAAACATCTTTAGAATCTTTAGAAGAGTTTCTAATATATTTAAACTAGAAAATATCAGCTAAGAGTCAATTTATGGACAAAGAAGTACAAACAGAGTTTATCAGAAATCTGGAGTACCAAAGAGTATGTTTCCCACAGCCTGATACCAAGCGTCATCCTCTGCATTAAAGCCACACACAGAGCGTTACAATAAGCAGGGCCAGCGACAGTCTCAGTTTTAATAAAGCTGTGAAGAGCAGCTCTTGGCACAGTTTGCAGATTGTCGGTAATGGACACCTCTGGCAAAGCTCCCTTCCCCCTTACCTTGCCAAGCAGTATTTGTCTGACCTGCAGCCTTCTGACCGTTGGGTGCAGCCACTGGTTCAGTGAGAGTGAAAACTGACGACTTACTGAGGTCTAGGGTTGTGGCTTCACACATCTACTGTGTATGCATGATCCTAGAGAGGATAACATGGCCTACAATGGCTCAAAAGGTTCATGGTTTTAGAAAGTTTCAATATAATGTATATATTTATTTTATGAAATCTCAAGAATTATTAATGTAAGTCCTGCTGGAGTGGAGATTTGTGGCTCAGTGCAGGAGAAATCAGCCTTTATAGATATATATTGTAATTGGAATCTAGACGCAAATTGATAAAGTGCTATAAAATACTTAAAAGTGTATGTTTTCTTTCCACGAGTCTAAAAATATACTGTGAAAAAAACGAAAAAACAAAATAAAAAAGACCAAAATCTAAAAACTGCCATATGTATGAAAAACTGTGTTTTTGCCTGCAGTATCTTGCCTTAACTAAACTTGTCTTATCTTATTAAGGTAAAATGATACTATATTTAAAGAGACTTTGACCTTGACACAGTCATAAGGATCTGCAGGGGTCCTCTGTAAAATCAGTTCCACTATTAAAGGCATAGTTCAGACAAAAATGAAAATTCTGTTTTTAATCACCCTTATGTTGTTACAAACTTATAAGACCTTTGTTCATCTTCGGAACACAAATTAAGATATGTTTTATAAAATCTGTGAGTTTTCTGACCCTACATAAACAGCAATGCAACTTAATGTTATGAATCTACGAGAACACTTTTTTAATGTGCAAAGAAAACAAAAACAACAACTTTTTTTTTAAATTTGTAATCTGTGTCAGTTTTTGACGGAAATTTACTATGGTTCCGGGGTATCCGTGGGTCCTTAAAAAGTCTTAAAATGTCTTAAATTCAGATTCGATGGATCTCAAATATTTTGGTCACATTACCGCAAAGTATTTTATGTCTGACGGACCGAATGATGGTTTACAGTCATTGGACAGACCGAAGATTGACAAAAAAATTAAAATAAAATAACCTGCGAAGCATCAAAAAGCAAGAATGATTCTCATTCTTGAAAAAATGAACTCATATTGACTCACTCATTAAGTGACTTACCGCCACCTACTGGTAGTAAAAGTATGTGTCCCCCCCCATCATTTCTTATTTGTATGTTCATAAAGGTATTTAAAACATTAATCTCATAACATAATTTATTGCAGTTTTAATTTTGCTGTGTAAATTATTTAATATGACTGGTAACAGCCCTATAGAATTTATTGATAAATGTAATAATTTGACATGAAAGGTGATGCATACATTTAGAACACTGATGAAAATATTACTTCAGAATAAATTGTTTACACCATTTATATTTTGTGTGGAATATTGTCTGCTGATATGAAAAGACACTGTATATAGTAATAAATATAATTTATGACAGCAATGAAATTGTGTTTTCTTTTTACATTAAACACTTTAACTATTACATATATGTATGCAATATAATGTGTATTTCCATTACAGGTTTAGGTCTTAAATTTCATAGAAAGTGGTATTAAAAAGGTCTTAAAAAGTCTTAAATTTGCATAAACCCTGGGTTCCACGATGCGTGTGCATTCCTCTGCTTGCAAATAAAGCATAGCGCATCTGGGTTCTACAGCAGAACGCTGGCTTCTGCATCAGCAGCACCACACGCATTCGTATCACTGTTGCGAAAGTCATTAATCTTGTTTTCTTTGCACACAAAAGTTTTTTTTTTCATAGCTTCATAAAATTAAGGTTGAATCACTGATGTCACACAGACTATTTTAACAATGTCCTTTCTACCTTCAAATGATTCGCAATACGCACTTTAAAATCTGGTTCTAAATCAAATGATTTGCCATATGCACTTTGAAGTCCTGTTTTGAATAATTATTTGTGATACATACTTAAAAGTCCTATTCTGAATCAAATGATTCGTGATTCGCGCTGTAAAGGCCGTTTCTAAATCAAATGATTTGCCATACGTGCTTTGAAGTCCCTTTTTGAATCAAATTATTCACGATACACACTTTTAAAGCCCGGTTCTGAATCAAATGGTTCGCAATGCACACTTTAAAGTCTGGTTCTGAATCAAATGATTCACCATACGCTCTTTAAAGCCCGGTTCTGAATCAAATGATTTGCGATATGCACTTTAAAGTCCGGTTCTGAATCAAATGATTAGCCATACGTACTTTTGAACGTACATAAGTCCTATTTTGAAATTTTTTTTGTGATAAGCATTCAAAAATGAAATAAAATAAAGTATAAAACCTGATAATAACAAGAAATGTAACTTGAGCAGCATATTAGAATGATTTCTGAAGGATCATGTGACACTGAAGACTGGAGTAATAATGAATCTCTGGGCCTTGAACATGGTAGATGCATTGCAGAGTCAGAAAGCTCTCGGATTTCATAAAAAATATCTAAATTTGTGTTCCAAAGATGAATGAAGGTCTTGCGGGTTTGGAACGACATGAGGATGAGTGATTTTAATGACAGAATTTCAGAATTTTTGTGTGAACTATCTCTTTAAGGGAACATTCCATTTGATCATTTTACTAACATTATGGAAATGTTAATTTTGAATGTTCTCTAAACATTATGAAACAAATAGTCACATTGTAAAAACGTTAGACGATAGAACATATTTAGAAAATGTTTGAACCAAACTACTGTTGGTCTCGATTGACTTCCATAGTAGGGAAATAAAATGCTATGGAAGTCAATGGGGACCATCAACTGTTTGATTACCAGAATTATTCAAAATAGCTTATTTTGTGTACAACACAAGAAAGAAACTCCTACGGGTTTGAAACGCTGTGAGAGTAAATGATGACAATATTTTAATTTTTCAACCCTTTAAGAATGAAAATGAAAAAATAAATAAATAAATGCTCGATAGGGTATGCAAGTCAAGCAAGATTTGATACATGATCACATATTGTTAACAAGACATCAGGTAACTTTTTTCCACAAGTTGGTATGATTCTTCTGTAATATACTTGTCTGTTTACAGACACCTGTTTTGGTGCATGTCTCTTTAAATGATAATGAGCTCTGCACACTCCACCCCTCTCTTTCATTTTTTTGTATTCTGTGATGTTATATTACCATCAAAAACACAACAAATCCACTCTGTCCTCAGTAGCTCTGATTTCGGGAGAAAATGAAGACTCTTATATTCACTTTTACATTCAACTACAAAACACCTACATTGCTAACAAGATATTGTTGGCGCTACAGCTGCTCGAGCAGGGTGGGGCTTGAGCAGTATGACCTCTGACTGCTCAGAAAATCAAAATGGCTTGATTAAGTCTGTTTTGTTTTTTGGGGGGATTAAAAAAGGGAGTGATTGGATATTTATCATTGTAAGGTGGACATTTATATGCAAACACCATGTAAAAGTGAATTTTTTTTAGTTGTAGTTTTTTATAGTGTTGAAAAAGCTGTGAGATATCTAAAAGCGTCGACTGTCAGCCTGTGCGGGTCAATCAGTAAAAGCACAGTGCTGCTGTCAGCCCTTGTGAGGCTGGGGTGAGATGTAGTGGTGTTTTAGGCTGAGCTGAGACAGTAGCTCCTGCTAGAGTTGGGCAGGCTGCCACAGCGCTGCCTACATCCTCTCCCAGTCTCACCTTACAGTCTGTCTCCTTACAGTCCTCCATCAGCTGGGGCTCCGTCGCTGCAGTTCGTGCCGTTTCCCTCACCGCCATGAAATATTCAGCAGTCCACTCAGACATACCGGACTTCACAGTGCACTACATTAGAAGAGCCCTTTGCACTCGACTGCGCACTGCTATGGAGACTCTCCTCATTAAAATGAGCTCTCTTATACTGATGCATTAGCTTGGTATTTGTTGTCGGAGGGTGCGCTATGTCGCGATATGCACTGGGCTAATTTTCCGCCGCATGTCTCTTTGCATTGTTCCTGTGAAATATTACACTGATGGCTTTGTGTTTAGGCGATAGCAAGCACAAGAATCTCCGTTCCTCCCTGAGGGACGCTTTACTATCTTCGACTCTCCCGTTCCCTCAGGCGTAGCTACTTTATAGCGAAGAACTCCGCTACTTTAGCTGGCTTCATTATTCATCATATTTTAGGTGACGTCTTATTAAGAAGATGCCTTGCATTGTTCTGTGTGGTGGGTGTGTCATCATGCTTTCTGTTCTTATCGTACCTTAGTGTAATGTGGAAAAAGATGCTGATGCATTTGCTTTTGTTTTCCTCAAGATGGGATTTCCTGCTGAGAATGTGCATTTCTTCCTTTGCTGTCATCAGTTTTAAACGTAACTGTAATCAAATGCCATTTCAACATTACAGGCATCTTCACATCTGGTGTGGGAAACTTTACGATCTGAGACTCTGAGTACCTGCATCTATTTGCATTCCTTCTGTATTTGAGCTCTTTATTTGCTGTGATTTACTGAGATTATACCCTGTTCTGTACCTGGTGTTTTGGGACCGAAGTGGGAATTTAGGGGCCAGTTAATTGAACTGTTACTTGGCCTATTGGTGCATTATTGGCTTACGTTAGCTTCCAAATGTGGTTTTTAAATATTTCATTTTCTGTGATGTACTGAACTTTGATATTGAAAATTCTGATTAATTAAATATATCACTTAACATAGCTGGCCCTGTTAGGGATCAGTGTTGTTACAAGTAATGCAAGTTACATAATCAGATTACTTTTTCCAAGTAACTAGTAAAGTAACTCATTACTTTTTCATTTACAAGAAAACATCTGAGTTACTTTTTGTTTCCTTTATGTATTTAATCCCATTTTATTAACCAGTGTCTTTGCTGCTAACCTTTGTTGATCCAATTCAACCATACTAATAAGCAAAACTTACTTAAGATTAACATTTGTGCTTAATTTTTCTCATTGCCGAAGAGTGTTGAACTTCCTTTTCCTAGAGTTCTACTGTACATATGTGAATGTACTTTTCCTTCAGCCTTATGCTTATTCTTTTCACTTTTTGGTGTGAAAGGGCTTTTACATTTGCTGAAAATAGAAGTTTTTTATATTAAAAACAAACCAGCAGGCCCTGCCCAGATTTAAAAAGTAATGTAAAAGTGATGTAGCACATTACTTTCCATGAAGTAACACAATTAGCTACTTTTGTAGGGAGTATTTCAGTATTGTAATGCATTACTTTTAAAAGTAACTTTCCCCAACACAGTTAGGGATAGTTCACCCAAAAATGAAAATTATGTCATTAATTACTTACCCTCATGTCGTTCCAAACCCGTAAGACCTTTGTTCATCTTCGGAACACAAATTAAAGGGATAGTTCATCCAAAAATGAAAATTTAAGGTCGATATTAATGCTGTTCAGTTTCTCACGCAAATTGAACGTTTTGTGTCTTAGGACATCAGTGTATCGTCACGAGTCTCTGGGTTTAATTTGGTTTTGTTTGTGTATGTTTTTTTTTTTATTCTCAAAGATTTGGTAGCCATTGACTGCAATTATATGACTGACAAACTGCAGTCTTTGTTTGTAAAAATCTTTGTTTGTGTTCTACTGAAGTTTTGATTTGCATTTCCTCACTACCTTTCTTGGCCGTATCAGTTGCATAGCTGTCTATAAAGGGTCAGAAAGCTCTTGGATATCATCAAAAATATCTTAATTTCTGTGTAAAAGGTCTTACGAGATGACGGTGAGTAATTACTGACAGAATTTTCATTTTTGGGTGAACTATCCCTTTAACAATCCTCAAAGTATTTCTAAACCAGTGTCTAGTTAGAAATCTTTAGCATACGGTGCCATCAAATCCATGTTGAGTCTAGGAACAGATCGGTAAGTTCAGAGACACCAGCCTCCAGATGGACCACAGTGATGAGTTTGCGATGCGTTCCGTCAGATGGACACCTACGACCCTGTTACAGTGATGGCGGCTTGTGTTTCCATTGAGCAAAGCAGCCATCTGGTGTCCCAGAGGTCTCTTATTTCATCTGCTAACTTTTTCTTTTGTGCTAGAGTCATGGAGAGGGCACTATTACTTTTATCATGCAATACAGAGGATATTTGCTTCAATTCAACCATAACGTACCTCAAAATACTCTGGACTATTAAACACTCTCTAATAATTACCCCCATGTCATTCTAAACTTGTAAGACCTTCGTTCATCTTCGGGATGCATCATTGTAAACTCCAAAATGGTCTTCTTGTAGCTTCATAAAATTACGGTTGAACCACTGATGTCACATGGGCTATTTTGTCAATGTTCTTAGTACCTTTCTGGGCCTTGAACGTTGAAGGATCCTTGCTGTCTATGGAGGACCAGAGAGCCCTCGGATTTCATCAAAAGTTAATTTGTGTTCAAAAGATGAACGAAGGTCTTAGGATTTGGAACAACATGAGGGTGAGTAATTAATGACAGAATTTACATTTTTGGGTGAACTAACATTTAATGTCTAGAGTTCACCTAATACACAAATACGAGCCACATTGAATGATAAGGAGTTGCTTGAAGGCTTTCCAGCAGATGCTTGAAGACATGGTTTCAGGAATTTTCTCCCATTCAGACACATGAGCATCAGTGAGGTCAGTTAGAAAAAGCATGTAGTATGTTTATATCTTCACTCGTGCTGACGTTTTTACCCTGGTCACTCATCCTCACGGCATGTGTTGCTTTTTTTGGGCAGCTTTGACACATTGCTCTCTGAGAAGTGACCTTCATCATGTACAGGCTGGCATTCAATTACAGATTTGTCAGTGGCCTGTGCAGCCGAGTGGGTTAGTGTCCTTGAGAACCCACCTCTGCTCTGTTCTCCATTTGATTGCCTATTCATGATGTGTCCCAATGCCCCTGTTGGCAGGGAGACTAACGCTGCCTCTTGGCGCACAGATTATGCTTGATCCCAGGAACGTGCGGTTTTGCTGCCGATGTGCCGAGTAATTGCCATCATACAGTATTAGTTTATACCATTAGTGAGCATGAAAAGACTGTACTGTGTTGTGAATTATATAATCTGTATAACTGCATCTAATTATAATGAATGTAAACAAATTTATTTGTCAGCTTCCAGCATGTTGGCATTAGTTTATTCATCCTGATAATGGCTAATTCCATCTGCTGGAGGAAAGGGTTTTTAAGTTCGGGATTGTCTGAGCTTTAGTAACCATTCAGCTTGGTTGTTTGTGTCTTAGAAAGGGAGGGAGCCACTCTGCTGAGAGCTCCTCTTTGAGTCGACTCATTCATGGTTTGTAGCGGTTCATAGTTGATTCTGTAATGTTTGATATCAGTGTTTTATGTGGAAGCAGTATTGATTGAATACGATCAGATGCTTTAATTAGATGTGACAGAAGATACTGAATAGTGTTACTTAAAGGGACAGTTCACCCAAAAATGAAAAGTACCTTATGATTTACTCACCATCAAGCCATCTTAGATGCATATGACTTTAGTCTTTCAGACAAATGCAATCAGAGTTATATTAAAAATGCCCTAGCTCTTCCAAGCTTTATAATGTTAATGAATGGCTGTTGAGATTTTGAAGCCCAAAAAAGTGCATTCATCCATCAGATGTGGACTAAATGCAGCTCAACTCCAATTTTAATTCTTTGGTGTTAAGATCATTTTATCCTGTAAATATTTGATGTAATTAGATTGTCTTCTGTATAAATGTTGCATTTTCCTATTAATAATTTATTAATTCCCTCATTTGAAAAGGGATGCCGCCGGATTCCTTGATTTCCTGGTGAGACTATTATAAGCAAATCAGACTGGGAAAACATTTTGTTTAGTTCCATGCTTGACCTTTTTTTTTTTTTTCAAAATAAAAGAGCTGCATAAATAACGATTTGGATGATTTCTCAACACAATCTCCTCTGTGCTCAGCAAAAAATAGGGAATGTGAGCTTGAAGTATATGGATGTTTGGTTTCTGGTCTCAGCATATGAATAGACACACACACTCACTGTAATAATCAACTGTTTTAAAAGAGAAAGTTTCCACCTTCCTTTGATAAACTGACCAGCCCATGTTGCACTTCCCCTAAATATGACCTTGAAAAGGGTTGGGTGGCATGTTAACCTTAAAAATTCTCCTCATCCGAGCTTTGCAGGACAAGATAAACTAAAAAATACATATATTACAGTTTAAAGAAGTTGTTCTCTTCCAGAACAAAAATGTACAGATAGTTTACTCACCCCCTTGTCATCCAAAATGTTCATGTCTTTCTTTCTTCAGTTGTAAAAAAATTGTTTCTTGAGGAAAACATTTCAGGAATGTTCTTCATATAGTCGACTTCTATGGTGCCCACGAGTTTAAACTTCCAAAATGCAGTTTAAATGCAGCTTCAAAGGGCTCTAAATGATCTCAGCCAATGAAGAAGGGTCTTATTTAGCAAAACGATCAGTTATTTTCTATAAAAAATTTAATTATATACTTTTTTAAACTCAAATGCTCATCTAGTCTTGCTCTGTGATGTGCTTGTGTACTTAGAAAGGTCGAAAAACTCCCATCTCATTTTCTGAGTACCGACCCAGTGTTTTCAAAGTAAACGTGCAAAGGTCAAACGCCCTTTACAAAAAAAGGTAAAATAGCGATGTTGGACTAACTGTAACCCTAACTGTATTGAAGCAGAGTACGCATGCACATCTTATCTTGTCTAGCTCAAATGCTTGTAACCCTTAAATAATCGTTTCGCTAGATAAGACCCTGAACCCCACTGAAGAAAGAAAGGCATGAACATCAAGGATGACAAAGTGATGAGTAAATGATCTGTAAATTTTTGTTCTGGAAGTGAACAACTTCTTTAAACATGTTCTTGATGCAATCACTGCTGTGTAGAAAAAGGTAAAAAATGTCCAAAACATTGTTCTGCAGTAATTTATGTCAGACAAATCTTATTTTCTTCTTTGAAGGTTCTCTGAACCATAACAGTTGAGCTAAGAGCTCAACCGCTGATATATCACACAAATATCTGCCCCATTCGGATCACCAAGGGCCCATATAATGCAGTGTAAATGTGTGGTGTGAGTGATGGGTGTGTTTATATGTGCTGAAAGGGTCATGTGTCTTTGTTGTGCCTTTGGGAGTGAAAGCAGACACAAGTGGATTAAGGGGTGAGCTGGTACTGGGGTCCAGCACCTTTAATCCTCATGTTCCCTGCTTGCCATACAGTCATTTGCAGTAGTCTGTTTCAGAGCTACATGACTGGAGATTTTAACTAAAGTTTCTTTATAGTGAAAAAAAAATTATTTACATTATTAAAATGCTGTGACCGATGGAAGTCACAGGCCAGGTGCGTTTTTCTCGCGGATTGGCCTTTGTTGCAGTTTCCTGTGGAATTAGGCTACTTTAAAGGTACACTGAAGTGCTTTGAAACACGCAGTTTTATTCTATGTGTTGACATAATTTCACCTGAAATGGGAAGACAGGGCTGGACAAATCCAGCGGACCCACCCGTTTTAAAATATCCAAGAGCGTTTCATTTATATAACAGTTTGTGCCAGATCCGTTGACAACCACAATCTTATCCATATCGCTATAAAATACACAATTCTGTGTAGAATTCAAATGGGTCCAATACGTTTTATGGTCTGCGCCAACTTATGCGCATAAAAAAAAATAATAATTCTGTGAACAAGTGACTAATATCAGCTGCAGCTTCAGCGTGTATTTATAGTGTAAGGGGTGGGATGCTTCAGATTCTAGAGAGCATTTGATTGGACAAAACGTTTAATGAGAAGCTGAAGTGCAGAGTGATGTCATCAGAATTTTTTTGTCCATATTGACGGATGTCAGAGACTGTAAGTTTTGAATGCTTCTATCTTGTAAATGCAAATTTTGTCATTGTTTTAAAACATACTAGCTTATAGATAACCATAAGACTAACATAATGATACCAAAAGCCAAAAAAAAAATGTGATCAATTTTCATGGGGACCTTAACACTGTTGCTGTTGGTTGTTTTTCATGTTCTCAGGTTGAAGTGACCACAATAATGTAATATTTAGCCCGTGGAATGCAAATTTTACCAAGGGAACCCCACCAAAAAACGTGTATTTTACCACCGGAGTGCGATTTTTACCAGGGGACCACCGCGATGATTCTAGTTTTGGGCTAGTTTTGAGTAGCACTTGGACTGGTTTTGTTGTGGAAACCTGGCAACCCTGGTCTTGAAAAATTAAACAACACTTTGAGATTTAGTGAAAAGTATTTGAATTTGACTGAGAATTCTGCTGCAAACCCCAAATGTCTCTACTGAAACTACTTTAAAACTATATGAAATAATTAACCCTAACCCTAATGTTGTAGGCTTTTCAATCCACAAATCACTGCCTTTACCATGGAGTTACTACTGTAATAACACTGTATTAATCATGGTATTGTGGGAGAAATTTGATATTCATACAATACTAGATTCATATAATCTAATTTTAGTTTGTTAATATAGTTAGTCATATAGTTCATTGCATATATTTGGAAGTAAATAAATATAATTAAGGGATAGTTCACCCGAAAATGAAAATTACAATTAAGTGATAGTTCACCCGAAAATGAAAATTACCTTATGATTTACTCATCTGCAAGCCATCCTCGGTGTATGTGACTTTCTTCTCAGCTCTTCCAGGCTTTATAATGGTGAATGGGTGTTGAAATTTTGAAGACCAATAAAGTTCCATCCATCAATCATAAAAAGTGCTCCACACGAGTGGAGCGTTTATATTTAGCCTAAATCCAACTTTAGAGGACTTGTTGTGGAGAGAATGGAATTAAAAAGCCTAATTGTGTTTGTAAATATTTCGCTTAATTTACCGGTATTTTAGCCTACATTATTTCTTAATGTAATAATAAAATGCGACATACAGCCTAATAATTTATGCTGGTTTTTCCTCTCAAATGCGTATAGGAGTAGAGTTTAAAAGAAAGATTTTTTTTTTTAAATGTTAACCCATTTTTTTAAGATTTACAGATTTTGCTGAACCGAATGAATTAATATTATTATTTTTTTATTTTATTTTTTATTTTTAAGTGCTGCTTTATGCAATTGGCCAATAACGGTATCTGTATCAGAATCGGAATTGGCCAATAGTTTGTTAAAATCAGTATCGGTATTGCACAAAACAAATTCTCTCGGTGTCTTTCTTTCTAAATACAATATATTGCCATTGTTATTGGTTTCTGTTCTTACATTTTTCATTTTACAGGCCCTCCCTTCTCTACTGGTGCTGTCAAATCAGGTGCTGGTGCCATCATATGTAGAATATAAACTATGTAAGTCTGGAGCCCTGCAGTGAGGTAATAAGGAAGAAGTAGGTCAGATAATATTTTTTTAAATGACAAGAACTAACAATAAGTACAGCAAGAAAGTAGGAAAGTTTTCCAATTTCTGGTTCAAATAATCAGAGAGCGACTACAATAACAAGTGGATTTCAGTGCGGAAAAAAAACCCTGAACTGTTAGAAAGAGTATGTAGTGGCTATAAAAAGAAGCTGTCTAAATATAGCTATATTGCTAGTTAGCAGAATAAGTGAAGTGTTAATTATGTGAGATTCCAATGTGCAATGTACTATTCCTGATCTTGCAACATTTTTATTACAGTATATATGTTCCCAACCATGCAGAAGTGTTACAAGATGACAATTAGCCTATTCTAACAAGGCTAAACGTGGGGCTCCCTGACCCACATTTGCGGCTTGCTGAAATGCTCTTTGTGAACCTGGTCATGTGCAGATTGCAGTGAGTTTATGGGTATGCATGCACCCTGTTGGTCTCTCATTAAAGTTAAGCTGCTCTCTTTGTGGTACTTTGCGATTTTCTGCACTCACAATAGTAGAGCGGATTTCAGAGACCAGGCCCGTGACTGGAGGGCCCAAGCTTTACTTTAGGAAAGGAGTAATTTGATTAAATCTGCACTGTTTCAATCCAAACCTGTGTGAGCTAAATCAAATAAAGTGGATTAACTCTTCCACTGGATAAAGCTGATTAAACTGGTAAACAAAATCACAGTTGCATATGAGTTTGGTTAACAGCTGAAAAACTGTTATTTTTTTTAAACATACTGAAAGTTTTGGATCCAGATGGAAATGCCATAATAAAATATATCTGACAGTGTTTCCTGCACTGATGTTATTTAATTGAATCTACCGCATCAATGCTTTTACGAAATCAATTTACCTGACTTGAAAGCTTACAGTCTGACTTCAGTGTGATAAGAGAGAAAGACTGGGCTATGTGAAAAAACACTACACTGTGTAATTTAAACATACATTTCTTCTTATTAAGTTGCAAAAGTGATTTAGTCAAGAGCACTGAGAGATTTTCTCTCTTTTGTTACTTGATTAACTTGAATGACAGACAGCAGGAATATTAGACTGCTGTCACTTTAAGAGCTGCCCAGATTCAACATACTGTTACACGTGTTTTCTTTCTCAGCTGTTTGCTTTCACTTAATACCTAAATTACTGTGTTCATGAGGATACTTGCAAAGATGGGCATTTTGACACATACAAGTGTGTGTATTTAACTGTTCAAGGCCTATAAAGTAGCACAAATAACTCCCACACTCTATGAGCACTGTCTTCACGTGTGTGCGCCTCTCAGACAGCATGTGCATATAGCAAAATAGTTCCCTTTCACTGCTGATTGCATTTCAATGACTGAAATCACTTGTTTTTTTCCTGCAATGCATAAAAATGCGTTTAAACGATAGGTTTACGTGACCACGTAGCACAGTAGCGTCAGGTGAGCATGTAAACGTGATAGAGACAATAGTCTAAAATCCCTACCCAATAATAAAACAAATTCTTTTTACTTCAGTGTTACTTTAATGTTCTAAAAATAGTTGAGGATTTGTTTAACGAGTAAGGAAGGAAAGACAGAGCTGTTTTTATAACCTACTTTTTCTTACATTTTACTGTTACTGAATCATTTAGTTTTCCATACAGTGTCTCCGTGGTGGAGAATGCACCGTCAGCAGGTCCTTTGATCCCGGAGGTGATTTTCCCCTTCATTGAGGCGCTGAAGCCATGCTAACTCTGATAGAGGAGAGAGCGCTCAATGGCTATGGTGGAGCTAGCTGAAGAAAATCCATTCCCCCAATATATTTTCTGCTGAGGCAGGTACAATGACCTTTAGCGTTCCGATAGGTCAGCCATAGGCATGTGACGTGCTTGTGCATTGACTGCTAAAACTCTGGCCCCTCTATTGTAAACGCCATCCAAGTGTGAATTAGCTGAGATCAATGAGGTGCGTGGATAAGCCTCTTGTCATCTCATTATGTGCTTGGCCGTTCCTTTTAAGTAATAATTACCTGAGAACTTTCACAAGTCCAGCATTTGGGAAACTATCCAAGTCTTAACAACAAATGTTTGTTAAATAGGACAATGAGCTGTTTGACACCTCTCTTTGAGTATAGTTTTTAGGGTCAAATGTGGAAAACATGCACTTAAATATGCAAAATGTTGGTGCTATTGTGCGGCACATACAGAATCTCACAAAAGTGAGTACACCCCTCATATTTCAGCAACCATTTTAGTATATCTTCTCAAGGGACAATACTATAGAAATTAAACTTGGATATATTTTAGAATAGTCAGTGTACAGCTTGTGTAGCAGTATAGATTTACTGTCCTCTGAAAATAACTCAACATACAGCCATTATTGTCAAAATAGCTGGCAACAAAAGTGAGCACATCCTAAGTAATAAGTAATAACATCAGTATGTTGTTTAACCATACAAAGCCACATGTCCTATTCATCATGTTTATGTTTTTGTCTGCTTGACAGGACAATACAAAGTTGTGTATCTTGTATTAGAGCAGTTAAAATTTGGTGCTTTAAGTACAATTCTTTCATACTGACCATTGAATGTTCAACATGGCACCTCATGGAAAAGAACTCTGAGAATTTGAGAATTAGAATTGTTGCTCTCCACAAAGATGGCCAAGGTATTAGAGGTTCAGTAACCGGGTTACACTACAGTGGTCAGGGTCACACCAAGGTTTTCCAAGATGGGTTCCATTCAGAACAAGCCTTGCAAGGGTCAATCAACAAAGTTGAGTACTCGTTCTGCGCATCAGGTGCAGAACCTGGCTTCAAAAAAACAGAGCATGAGTGCTGCCAGTATTGCTTTAAAGGTTGCAGAAATAGAAGGTCAGCTTGTCAGTGCTTAGACCATACGCCACACACTGCAACAAGTCGGTTTGCATGGGTGCAATCCTAGAAGGAAGCCTCTTCTGAAGCTGGCTCTCAAGAATGCCCGCAAACAGTTTGCTGAAGACAACCTGTCCAAGACCATGAATTACTGGAACCTTGTCTTGTGGTCTGATGAGACTAAGATAAACTTGTTTGGCTCCGATGGTGTCCAGCATGTGTGGCGATGCCCTGGTGAGGAGTACCAAGAAAATTGTGTCTTGCCTACAGTCAAGCATGGTGGTTGTAGCATCATGGTCTGGGGCTGGATGAGTGCTGCTGGTACCGTGGAGCTGCAGTTCATTGAGGAAAACATGGATTCCATTATCGACTGTACATTCTGAAGCAGAACATGATGTCTTCCCTGCAGAAACAAGGCCGAACGGCAGTTTCCAACATGATAATGACCCCAAACACACCACCAAAATGACAACTGCTTTGCTGAGGAAGCTGAAGGTGTATGCCAAGTATGTCTCCAGACCTGAACCCTATTAAGCACATTAAGCACCTGTGGGGCATCCTCAAGTGGAAGGTAGAGAAGCACCTTGTGTCTAACATCCAGCAGCTATAGAGTAGTGGAAGAGGATCCCAGCAAGGCAGTAAGGCAGTGTGAGATAGAAATGGTTCTAACACAAAATATTGACATTTGGACAAGTTCACTTAGGGTGTACTCACATTTGTTGCCAGCTATCCTGACAATAATGGCTGTATGTTACATAATTTTCATCAGACAGTAAATCTATACTTCTATACAAGCTACACATTGACTACTCGAAAATATGTCCAAGTTTCATTTCTATGGTGTTGTCCCTTGAGAAGATATACTGAAATGGTTGCTGAAATGTGAGGGGTGTACTCACTTTTGTGAGATACTGAATGTTTTGGAGCTGTAGTTCTTCTGAGGATGCAGATTCAAGCCTGGCCTGCTAAAGTTCCTGCTCCCACTCCCTATTATTCCTAACTAGTACATTTTATGTAGCTGAATATGTGTTTTTTGTGTCTAGGTGCCCACGGAGTGAGAGAGGAGCCCCAGTTTGTGACGGCCCGTGCAGGAGAGAGTGTTGTTTTGGGATGTGACGTGAGCCACCCCCTAAACGGCCAGCAGACTCCCTATGTGGTGGAGTGGTTCAAATTCGGTGTGCCTATCCCCTTCTTCATCAACTTCCGTTTCTATCCTCCTCATGTGGACCCTGAGTACGCCGGTAAGCACCAGCTTGTTTGTAATGTTTACAGTTTAATCCCAATGAATTATTATGTACAGTAGACAATTTTTTAAACATTTTAACATTACAAAAACACAACATTAGTGACAGTTGGCCTTTAAATAATGAATAAAACGAAACAGTTTAGCATAGTGTTGTCACTGTATCTACATTTCAGTTGTCAGTACCAATGCCAATACCAAATCCCACGGTATCAATCTCAGTACCATAGCAAATAAATATTGTAATGCTATTAATAGTTATAAGTGAATATGCTAAAACATTAGCATGTACTCTTTAAATATTGTTCAGTTGATATAAACATATGTACAGTCATTTCTACTGAATCTTTGCAGTGAGTACTTAGCATGAAAATGACAACTTCTATTCAAATGATGAATGGGTTATACACAGAAAGTAAGCTAAGACAAGCTGACTTGTTTCTCCTGAATCCTTGCAGTGTGTACTTAGCATGAAAAAGAATCTTTTATTCCAGTTATGAATGGGCTATACACAGAAAGTGAGCACAGACAAGCTCACTGACTGAGTGAAAACATCTGTCTATACTGCACAATACATTTTATTTACTGTATATCGTGTTTATATTGAAACTGTTTGTGAGAGTGCAAACCTCAAGCTGAATGAACTCTGGCGATTCTGATTTACATGCCACTGATTGGCTACTGTGTTTACACGCTCAACAAACATTTCTGTGACTGGCTACACTGCTTAGCGCTGCAAAAACACATTGTATATTGAAACGTTAACGCTCTTCATAGACACTCACACAAGTACAGGAGCGTTTAAAACAGCTGCCTGTCAGCAGGACAGTTATCATTTTCAGTAACTGAAATAAAGCTGAAATGAAATTAAACTGTTACTATTATTAACTTAAAAAACTAAAGTTACGACTGAAATAAAAATGTAATTTAAACAGCATAGAAGTATTTATAAAATAAAAATGACAAATGCAAGTATGTAAGCCATGAAAAAATTGTTATTGTTAATTAAAACTATGAAAATAATTTTTCGGTAATTGAAATAAAGCTGAAATAAAATATAAATGTAACTATTATAAGCTTAAATAACTAAAAGCTTAAAAATTTAGGAAAATCTGAAAAGTTGAAGTACTAAAATTACTGAAGCTAAAATTTAAATAAAAAAATTACAATTTAAGCTATATAAATAAAATAAATAAATAAATAAAATGACATAAGCACTAAGTATGTAAGCCATGAAAAAATTGTTATTATTAACTAAAACTATAAAAAATCATTCAAATAATTAAAATTAAGCTGAAATAAAATATAAATGTAACTATTATTAACTTAAAAAATACTTAAATGAAAATTCAGGAAAATTAGAAAAGTTGAAAAGGTGAAGTAATACTAAAATAAAATAAAAAAGAAATAAAAATAAAAATTTAAGCTGTATAAAAATATTTATTAAATATAAATAAATAAATAAATAAATAAAAAATGACAAAAGCACAAAGTATGTAAGCCATGAAAAAATTGTTATTGTTAACTAAAACTATTTAAAATCATTAAAATAATTAAAGTTAAGCTGAAATAAAATATAAATGTAACTATTATTTATTATTTATTATTAACTTAAAAAAAAACTTCTGTTAAAAACCATTCTGGAAAATTAGAAAAGTTGAAAAGGTGAAGTAATAAAATGACTAAAGCTAAAATTGAAATAAAAATACAAATTTAAGCTGTATAAAAAACATTATAATAACAAATGAATAAAATGACAAGCACAAAGTAATAAAGTGTGTTGTGATTGGTTAGCTTTCCCACTGCATTGTGATTGGTGAACAGTTTAGACAGTGTTTCAATACTGTCAAGACCCTTGCCAAAGCATATATGATATGATATATGATAAGATATATGAAGGTGTAGTTGATGCTACAGTAGTGTTGGGTCCTGTCATCAGCCTGCCAGATTCCCAATACATGATATTATCATGCTAGTAGTTGTTATTTATTGGCCTTATTGTCAGCTTGTCATCGTCTCATTTTAGTCACAGGAAAAATCTCATCAAGAAACATTTTTCGTCATTGTTTTCATTAACAGAATTAACACTAAACTGAAAATATAAATGCTATGATACTGAAACAGTACTATAATAATAGAGAAATTATACTAAACACTACTTTCCATTGTGCATTATTAACTTTTAATTAAATTGTTAGAATCCCAACTTAAATAAAAAGTTCTGATGAATTTCAGAATATTTCCAGTTTGAAATTAGATTTTGAATGACAGATTTTCAGACTTTTGGATCCCTTATGAAGCCAGTAATTGAAACTTAAAAGTACACCAACATCAAAACCACAATGAACCAGCCTAAACTGGCCTAAACCAGAATAGTTATTCATAGTAGGCTTTGCAGCAGGAATAGTATGTGAATTTGGACTGAGGCCAGGGCTTTAGTTTGGGTTTGATTAAATTTACCTACTCGTGACAGATTTAGAGAAAGCTGTTAACTGTAAACAAACCATTAAAAGTTCCAGTCACACCATCAGTCTTCTTTTTGAATTCAGAAGTGTTGCACTTGATCTAATGTGCTCATTCTGTGTGTGGCTGAGCGAAAGCACAGTTTTTCTATGTTTACTACTTAACACGAAAGCGAGCCCTTTGTCCGACCCAGAGAAAAAGAGAGTGTGAGCAGCCCTTGACACGGATTGTGAAAAGCTTTAGTAATGGCTGCCTGCTAGCATGGCACTCATTCTCTTTCAAGGTGCATTACAGAACCTTAATTACCGCAGATCTGCTGCTGGCCGTCTGGGTGAAAAATCACCTATTGTCAGCACTTCTTAAAGCACACACTCTCCACGACACAGGGCGCAAAGCTACGTGAGACACATCCATCTCTGTGATTGTTTGAGATTATTTGATCACTTAACTGCTATGTCACACCTTATTAAATTGGAAACTTCTGTTGCTTTAGAGAGCTCTGTTTCTAGCTGCAGCGCTGTCTGTGGCCTACATAGGCAGCTACATTCTAAGGGAGCATTCTAACTGCAGTAGAATCGCATTAGTTTAATGATTTGGAACGCTGTTTATGGACAGAAACGCAAAAGGCTCCTCACATTAGTGCACAGGAGACTCAACTTGCAACAGGCTAACAACATATAATCAAACTAACATTAAAAGACATAGCAAATGCAAATATTATATTAAGCTTATATTAGATTATATTATATTAAAAATGATAACACTTTACAATAGGGTTCATTACATTAGTTAATTTGAACTAAGAATACAATACTTCTACACCATTTATTAATCTTAATGTTAAGTTGTGTTTGTTAACATTAGGTAATGCACTGTGAAATAACATGAACAAATGATGAACTGTATTTTCATTAACTAACAAAGATTAATAAACTGTGTAATATTTATTATTGTTCATTTTAGTTCATTCATTTACTAATGTTAACAAATGACACCTTATTGTAAAGTGTTATTTTTGAAACATGTATATTATAATACATTTTGATTTTAAAAAATTAAACAAAAAAAAATTTACAAATTAATTTAAAAAAAAATTATTTCTTCTATTTTAACATTTTAAAATTGAATGATATTTGTCATTTGAAGTTAATAGACATAGCAGGGTAAATTAATAATTAGGTTAAACTTTGCATACTTAAAATATATAAATGTACAAATTTAAAATGGTAACACTTTCCAATAAGGTTCTTTAGTTAACATTAGTTAATGTGTATATATATATATATATATATATATGTGCATGTATATGCATTTTAAATACTTTTTATTTTTTGTATTTAACACTTGCTTTTAGCTGGTTTTGCATCTGAACTCTTTATATATATATATATATATATATGTACACATTTTATATATGTGACCCTGGACCACAAAACCAGTCATAAGTCGCTGGGGTATATTTGTAGCAATAGCCAAAAATATATTGCATGGGTCAATTTTTCTTTTATGCCAAAAATCATTAGGATATTAAGTAAAGATCATGATCCATTAATATATTTAGTAAATTTCCTACCATAAATATATCAAAACTTAATTTTTGATTAGTAATATCATTGGTAAGAACTGCATTTGGACAACTTTAAGGCGATTTTCTCAATATTTGTCAATATTTCTTTAAATTGTATACTATATATATCTTAATTTAGAAAAATTGACACTTATGACTATGATTGTGGTCTAGGGTCACATGTTTTTTTTTTTTTTATAAATGTTATATATTTTTATTAATTATAATTTGTACTTTTTTGTTTATAACTTTTAAACATTTAATAATATGTCTAATTGAAAATACATAGCAAACAATTTTTTTACTTTTAACACTTAAACATCAGTGAATATAGCATATTAATTCAATGAATATACCGCATATTAGATAAGTTAGTCATTATGTTACATTTATTTAAAATATGCTGTAAATGTTATATAAGCCATTATATTCTAAAACTATGTCTTACAATTATTTTTTGTTTTATTAATTACAATGTTTATATTTCTATTATCTATATATATATATATATATATACATACATACATAATATCTAAATATATAGTGATTAAAATGATATAAATGATATCTGATCTGATTATTTTATTTATATTTTTGTGGTACAATTATTTTGTTGTAGATGTTTTAATTTGATAAACTTTATTTTTTAACTATTATAATATATATAATATATATTTATAATGCCTCTGTTTAGCTGTTGTCAGATATTATAAGTGATCCTTGTGTTAAATGTACAGCTTTCATGTCTTCAAATGTTTTCTAGTTAGGTAGCTCACTTGTGGCTTATCAGATGTGGGGGTTGGAATTGAACAGTTCCCTCTCTGAATAAGAGGTCGAAGCTCAAAAGGAGGCTGGGAAATAACTGCCTTGTAATATTGCATTTTCTCATAAATTCTCTTCAACCGTAAAATAAATAATTGATTTTACTAAGGAAGAGGAAGGGGGAAGTGAATTAACTATCATTGGACTATTTGGTTGTGGCCTCATTGCATTTTAAATTAGATATGAGATCTAATGTTCAGTTCCAGGCTTCCATCGGTGTGACTGTATATCACTGTCTCCTGTGGGTACTATAGCGTCGCCATGGCAGCTCATTTCGTATCGTTCCTTTACACCACGAGGCTTTAGTCTCACAGTTTGGCTGGACCCGCACACAATTACCATTGAACTCCAAAAGGCTATTACTGTAACTCACAATGCAATTTTCTGCTGCAGAAATTCCCAAACTCTCTCCCTGTTGGCTACTGCCAGAGCTCCGGGTCTGATTCCTCGACCAATTTAGCGTATTAGAGTCCTCATTGTCTTGCAGACGGACAATCTATGCGGCAATCATTGCAGCAGTTTAGATGTGATTTACACAGGCTCTCCTAAAGTGATTCTTAGCTAGAGGCAGATTGTATTCATTCAGGACGGGTCCCTAAAACGCAGTGCACAAATCCATCCGCAGTCATTGCTGGCAAGAGGCCTGCAGGAGGATTTTGGTAATTAAGCGCCTAACGAGTTTGCTTAATGAACGGCCCTGTGCGCCGAGTGTAGAGTGGAGTGTATAAAATGTGAGCCCTTACAAACCTCTGCTGCTATCAAGATCATATATATACACTACTAATCAAAAGTTTGTCAATCAAGTGTTTATTTGATCAAAATTCAGTAAAAACTGTAATATAGTGAAATTAGTCATTTTTGTTTTCTAAAATGTGTTTCTCTCATGAAAAAGCTGAAATTTCAGCATCATTACTTCAGGGTCATTCTGTGCTCAACTCAACCAGAGGTTCTTAGCTCAAATTTTCGATTTTGTTAATGTTTTTTTTTTTCTGTAGAAAGACATATATATTGATGAAAGCCTAAATATTAAATGGCGCAAATGTGTATTTACTGAGTAATCCACTATTTTGTAGAGGGGGTTGAATTTACAAGTGTGTAAATATGACTTTAGAAAGCTGAGAGCAACATTATTTTATTTTTACACAGAGATTGGTAGCTGTAATATTAAAATCTGTTGACTTTAGCAATCTTTGTTTTATTATATAACAACGGTGACAGTTCAAATATGGCAAAAAGCACTTCTTGTGTTTTTTTGCCTCAAGTTGCATGCCTGTAACTCAAGAAG
Organism: Cirrhinus molitorella; assembly: GCA_033026305.1. Lineage (NCBI taxonomy): Eukaryota > Metazoa > Chordata > Actinopteri > Cypriniformes > Cyprinidae > Cirrhinus > Cirrhinus molitorella. The sequence goes on from CM065134.1 coordinate 16,458,833, forward strand.
TATTAAAGATATCTCAGTATCCTTTTAGATTCTGATTCTTTAGAAACTTTCCTTATGGTATCTCAATGTTAAAAGCCCCTCGATGGCTTTAAGCTTAGAGAAATGGAGATGTTAATGTGGCTCCATGAGTAAACTGGACAATTGTATGCGTTTTCAGTGGTCAAAAATCAAAAGTGGGTCATTTTACATACTTTTTTTTTTTTTTTTTTTTTTTTTTTTATATCTGAAGAACAAATCATGTTGAGACTAGAAATGTTTCTTGTTTTTTCTATCCACTCAATTGCATCTGAGTGCCAGAAGTATTCTCTTTCTTAAGTTGTCATGTCTGTGACTCAGACATACTAACAAAAGTATTCAAGATGTCTTAATGTCCTTCTAGATTCTCATTCTTCATAAACTTTAAGGTGTGAAAAATATTGTATTTGAACACTTGGCAGCTTCAGAAGCTTTTAAAATGAACAAAATCCCATCTTCCAAATATCCCTAAAACTAATTCAGATATAGAATCTTATGAATACACCTTTGAGAGCAAGTTGATGTGCCTCAGCTAAACCATGTTCAGTGTTTTTTTGGTACGCAGAGAGTTACAGTATCTCACAGAAGTAAGTACACCACTCACATTTTTGTAAATATTTTATTATATCTTTTTTATGTGACAACATTGAAGAAATGACACTTTGCTACAATGTAAAGTATGACTGTATAACAGTGTAAATTTGCAGTCCCCTCAAAATAACTCAACACGTCTAATGTCTAATGTCTAAACCGCTGGCCACAAAAGTGAGTACACCTCAAGTGAAATGTCCAAATTGGGCCAAAAGTGTCAGTATTTGTGTGGCCACCATTATATTCTAGTACTGCCTTAATCCTCCTGGGCAAGGAGTTCACCAGAGCTTCACAGGTTACCACTGGAGTCCTCTTCTACTCCTCCATGATGACATCATGGAGCTGGTGGATGTTAGAGACCTTGCACTCCTCCACCTTCTGTTTGAGGATGCCCCACAGATGCTCAATAGGGTTTAGGTCTGGAGACATGCTTGGCCAGTCCATCACCTTTATCCTCAGCAAGGCAGTGGTCGTCTTGGAGGTGTTTTTGGGGTCGTTATCATGTTGGAATACTGCCCTGCAGCCACAGTACATGTTGGCATTCATGGTTCCCTCAATGAACTGTAGCTCCCCAGTGCCGGCAGCACTCATGCAGCCCCAGATCATGACACTCCCACCACCATGCTTGACTCTAGGCAAGACACACTTGTCTTTGTACTCCTCATCTGTTTGCCGCCACACATGCTTGACACCATCTGAACCATATAAGTTTATCTTGGTCTCACCAGACCACAAAACATGGTTCCAGTAATCCATGTCCTTAGTCTGCTTGTCTTCAGCAAACTGTTTGCGGGCTTTCTTGAGCATCATCTTTAGAAGAGGCTTCCTTCTGGGACGACAGCTGTGCAGACCAATTTTATTCAGTGTGCGGCGTATGGTCTGAGCACTGACAGGCTGACTTAAACCTCTGCAGCAATGCTGGCAGCACTCATACGTCTATTTCCCAAACACAACCTCTGGATATGACGCTGAAGCACATGCATTCAACTTCTTTGGTCGACCATGGCGACACCTGTCCTGTTAAACCGCTCTATGGTCTTGGCCATCATGCTGCAGCTCAGTTTCAGGGTCTTGGCAATCTTTTTATAGCCTACGCCATTTTTATGTAGAGCAACAATTATTTTTTTTAGATAACCTCAGAGAGTTCTTTGCCATGAGGTGCCATGTTGAACTTCCAGTGACCAGTATGAGAGAGTGAGATGATAACACCAAATTTAACACACCTGCTCCCCATTCACACCTGAGACCTTGTAACACTAATGAGTCACATGACACCGGGGAGAGAAAATGGCTAATTGGGCCCAATTTGGACATTTTCACTTAGGGCTGTACTCACTTTTGTGGCCAGCGGTTTAGACATTAATTGCTGTGTGTTCAGTTATTTTGAGGGGACAGCAAGTTTATACTGTTATACAAGCTGTACACTCACTACTTTACATTGTAGCAAAGTGTAATTTCTTCAGTGTTGTCACATTAAAAACATATAATAAAATACTTACAAAAATGTAAGGGGTATACTCACTTTTGTGAGATACTGTATGTTTTATACAGTTCTTTTGATAGAAGGAAAAAAGATACTAGTATAAAATGATTTATTCTTCAGACATTCCTGACAGTGTAGTATGTATCAGCTGTGTGCAAAGTGAATCACATTTGGTTTTCGATCACTGAAAATGAGTAGAATTAAACAGTTTGAACTTGGAGCTGCTTTGAAATCCATATGTATATGGGAATGAAATATGAGGCATTGAAAATTAATCTTTTATACTTTATACTTTTATCAGAAGTGATGATGAAGACATTTATTTATAATATTACAAAAGATTTATATTTAAGATAAATACTGTTCTTCTGAACTTTCTAATGAGCAAAGAAACCTGAAAAAGTTATACTTTTCAACATAATAATAATAATAGTATTTTTTTTTAGCAGCAAATCAGAATATTAGAATGATTTCTGAAAGATCATGTGAATGGAGTGATGATGCTAAAATTCAGCTTTGAAATCACAGGAATAAAGTACATTTTAAATTTTATTCAAATAGAAAACAGTTATTTTAAATAGTAAAAGTATTTAAAAATGTTACTGTATTTATTTATTATAAGTTTTTTTATTTTTAATTTTTTTTTACTTTGGATCAAATAAATGCAGGATTGGTGAGCAGAAGAGACTTCTTTAAGAATTGGAAATGTATTTATCTTAAATGTTTTGTAGAATTTTGTTGTTAATTGTTAATTTGTTAATTTTTTGTTATAGCAATTTTTGTTATTTACATTTCACAATAAAGATATCCTTGCTGCTCTTTAGTATAAATATGAACTGCAAGACACTTTTCTGCTTTAGTGTTAATAAACAGGTACAGTAATATTAGGCTATAAATAAAAAATGGCTAAAACTGTTTTACCGTAGCCATCGGCTCTTTGTTTGGGGTTCTCAAAGCTTCATCTGTTAATACAGTTCTATTTTGGAGGATTGAAGTCTCTGAATGTAGCCTGAAATGTGACTAGTCTAACTACTGATTAGTTATCAGATTAGTATAAAACAAGTTATATTACACTGGCATAGAACATGTTAAAATGTTAAAATACACTGGCACAGAACACTGCATTTAAGCCTGCAGTGGGAAAGATCATAGCAGTGGCTTCAAGAACCTTTTATTTGCTGTAACATTCAGTGTGAAGATGCTCCCTAACTTTGATGCCGATGCCCGATCCCATCAGTACTTTATCACCCCGCTCGAAAATAGCTGTGATTTTGAAGGCCTTATTTTTTTACTGCAAGACCGCAGCCTCCTCTGCCCCATGCCGTATTGATTTTCTGCTCTGGAAACCTGCCGTTTCCTCTCTCAGGTGCAGCTGTGATCCCAGGGCTATGATATCTAGTGCTCACTACACAGCAGTATGAAGTATGAAGGCCAGCCAGAATGTAAATACGTGAGACTGGGATGCTCAGCTAATATCAGCCCAGTGCACATTCAAAAACATCCCAGCTAAAGTCCTCACGTAGGCAAATGAGAGATTGCATTTTGATATCGAATGGCTTAGTTCAGTCAGAGAGATGCTTGACTGACCACATTTCTCTCACTTTTCGTGACTATTTGTATTGTCGTTGTTGCTAAGCCTCTTAGTACAGAACGTGTAACACTCAGATGTGAGCTGTGATACTTTGTTCTTTTCTATTTCAAGTAGAGCACACATTTCATTCGATAGTGTAGGAGGGCTGAAATCAAGGGAAGATTGCTTTGCGAGTAATGTTATACATTGCTCCATATTCTGGCTCGCTGCGGATCATTTAATCATTTTGTGAACTGCAAAATTGTTGTTGGTGAAACCTTAAAAATACAGGTTTCTATATGAAATAAATAAATGTGAGAATAAATGAAGACATAAATAAATAATGAATAATACATTTAAAAATAAATGCAGAAAATAATGAATGAAGCTGAATGTAATACAAAAATAAATGTAGGATTAAATTCAGTTTAAATATTTGTCATGAAAGCTTGAAAAAATGTGTCTTTTCCAAAAAAAAAATGGAATTTATGCATATAATAATAGAATATCCGTGGTACGCATTTCTAGTTTAATTAATTGTGCAGTTAATTCTCATATTGTATTTTCAGAATGTTTTGGAATATTTGTCCTCTCCCCAAATGTGTCGCTACTGAAACACAATAATAATTTAATTTGAAGGGTTATATTGACTTATTAAGATTCTGCTTACATCTACATTGTTTTTGCTGATACATATTTTAACAATATTTCAAGTGTAATTTATGAGATTTGTTGTATTTTAAATTTTTCGTTGTAAAAGACAAAAAGTAAAAAAAAAAATTTGGGAAAGACATTATAGAAATTAATACTTCTATTTAGGCAGGATGCTTTAAATTGATCAAAAGTGATGATAAAGACATTTATTTATAATGTTACAAAAGATTTCTATATCAGATAAATACTGTTCTTCTGAACTTTCTATTGATCAAAGAACCTGAAAAAGTTTTACTCAGCTGTTTTCAATAATAATCATTTTTTTAGCAGCAAATCAGAATATTAGAATGATTTCTGAAGGATCATGTGACTGGAGTAATGATGCTAAAAATTCAGCTTTGAAATCACTGGGATAAATTACATTTTAAAATATAATCAAATAGAAAACAGTTATTTCAAGTAGTAAATTTACAGTTGAAGTCAAAAGATTACATACACCTTGCAGAATCTGCAAAATGTTAATTATTTTATCAAAATAAGAGATGTCATACAAAATGCATGTTAATTTTTTTTGCTACTGACCTGAGTAAGACATTTCACATAAAAGATGTTTACATATAGTCCACAAGAGAAAATAATAGTTGAATTTATGAAAATGACCCTGTTCAAAAGTTTACATACACTTGATTCTTAATACTGTGTTGTTACCTGAATGATCCACAGCTGTGTTTTTTTGTTTAGTGATAGTTGTTCATGAGTCCCCTTTGTTCTGAACAGTTAAACTGCCTGCTGTTCTTCAGAAAAATCCTTCAGGTCCTATAAATTCTTTGGTTTTTCAGCATTTTTGTGTATTTGAACCCTTTCCAACAATGACTGTATGATTTTGAGATCTATCTTTTCACACTGAGGACAACTGAGGGCCTCATATGCAACTATTACAGAAGGTTCAAACACTCACTTATGCTTCAGAAGGAAACACAGTGCATTAAGGGCCGGGGGTGAAAACTTTTGAACAGAATGAAGATGTGTACATATTTCTTATTTTGCCTAAATATTGTATTCATTTAGTACTGTCCTTCAGATACTACAGAAGATACTTACATGTTTCCCAGAAGACAAAATAAGTTACATTTACACTGATCTTCAAATTCTAAAAGTTTTCACCCCCCAGCTCTTAATGCATCGTGTTTCTTTTTGGATCTTCAGTGAGTGTTTGAACCTTCTGTAATAGTTGCATATGAGTCCCTCAGGGTCATTTTTATAAATTCAACTATTATTTTCACTTGTGGACTATACGTAAACATCTTTTATGTGACATAACATTTTATGTGAAATATCTTACTCAGGTCAGTAGTAAATAAAAAATGACATGCATTTTGTATGATACCTCTTATTTTAGGTAAAATTACAAATATATATTGTTGATTTGTTGTATTTTGATTTCAATTTTTCTTTGTGGAAGACAAAAAGTTGATCATACTGATTTCCAAGTTAAGGATTTGTTAGTTACATAACATACATTGAACCAAAAACATAACAACATCTTATAACATCATAACATCTTAGCTGATAATTCATTATACTTTATTTTTGACAAAACATCCCATGTTTCAGTAGTGACTGCACATTTTTGTTAGTGACAGTAATGTTTTGGTAGAGACCACATCACAATACAAAATTTTTATTTGCATTTTAAGTTGAATTTTAACTAAAACATTACTAAAACATACTATAATGCAAAAAATTGCATAACTGCATAATTGCATACTAAAATGTTGTTTATTAACCCCAAATATGAGGACTGTGTGTTCCCTTTTGCCCAATGACTGTTTTGGTAGTGACAAATTTATGAAATATAACATCCCCCAAAAATCAAAGATGTCACTATTGAAAACCTCCACCAAATGACTAATGTGACAATTTTAGATACTTTTTAGAACCTAGCTCAAAGGTGCTAATCAGCACATTTTCTTTGAAGTTCACTTTTTAAAATAATCAAAAAGATACTTTTAAAAACATAAATGAAAAAAATAAAAATAAAAAATATTTTAAAATATCATTTTCATAAGTTGAAATTTAGGGGTTAGGGTTCGGGACAGCCACCTCCCAATTGCAAATACCCACTAAAAGATGATTTTATATAAGCAGTATTAAACGTACTAATATTTTAATTATTATTGTGGGTTTCAGTCTTAGTAAACATAAGAATACTGAATACTGCGTTGGATACTTTTTGTTTTTTGGTTGTGGGACAGAAGTTTGCACCAGTTCTGTAGAATGGCCCATATATGTATGCATGCTAATTTGGTCCTATAAAGACTTAGCTATACAGCATATAGCATTCATAGAGTTACTATTTTAACATTCAGTAGGCGTTTTTTTTTCTCTCTCTCTCTCTCTCTCTCTCTCTCTCTCTCTCTCTTTATATTCTGGAGTGATCAACTGTAATCATAATGGCAATACTGGGCTTTATTTCATGGAGATAACAACTAATAATAATCTCCAGCAACCAATATTACACAGACAGCTAATTAAAACATAAATTTCCTGTTTCAGCAGAGCGCAGTATGCAGTGACAGCAGAGTAAGAGTGGTTTTAAACAAGGCCGATTAAACTATAGACCTTGAAATTCATCTAGCTTGTTTGTTAACGTCAGTGCGTTTGTAACATTGTCATTAACTGGTGCCGCTGTCTGTCATGTCAGTTTTTTTTTGGATGCAACATTCTTCACATTATCACAGTGTGTGACACATTGCAGTGAGCCTTTCTCATGGAACACAGCAATGAATTTCTGTGTAAAATGTTCATAAAACCATTTTTATTTAAATTGTCACTTCTAGCTGAATGTGATAGTTTATGCAAGAATGGTTTTATGCGCAATTTACGCTGAAATTCTCCTCATGGATTAATAAATGAAGTGTTTTGTTGGTGCTGCTTGGTATTTATTTCCTTTTTTAAATGAAAGTCTTTGGGGTCTTACTTACCAAGCGTCCCTACAGCCGTACAAGTGTTATTTCAGTACTGTTTGAATAGTAGACTTAGTATTATAATATTTTCAGTTATTTTTCATAACTATTTGAAAATAGTATTATTTATATAACATTTTACTGATTATAGAATATTTTATTTTAAATGTTTTTGGTTAATTTTTTGGTTTAACGTTTATTATTTATATATTATTTATAACGTTTTTTTAATTAATAAAGATGTTTTAATTACTGTTAATTAAACTTTATTTAAAATACTACATGTGCACAAAGCACATTTCTTAATATCAAACCTAAAATGTGTTTTAATGACACTATTGATGCTGAGGATTGTATTATCTTTGAATAAAAAAGGTCTTTAAATGCAAGATATTTAAAATGTACCTGGAATATAGTTCCACTTTAGCACTTCGGTTCATCTTTAATTGGACTTCAGCACTATACTTCCAATTTATCACACTTTATGCTAGTTTAGCAAAGGCTACTAAAAGTACAATTGCAAGGTATTTTTTATTAAGAACATAAATATGTGAATTTATTTGTAGTATACTTGTCATTAAATACATTTATTTAAAATACATTTTAGTATATTCATTTTTCTTTATTTTTTAGACAGAAAAAGTAAAACTACTTCTAGCAGTACTTGTCATGAGTACTAAGGAGAGATAAAAAAAACTCAGCCTCAAAAAGCCTCAAAAAAAGGTGTCGGTGAGAGCACGCATGCAATCCCGTGACAGGCAGTGAATAAAGCGTGTGAAGGAGAGATGTGAGGAGATGAACGCTGTTCAAGGTCTCCATTAATTTGTGCTTGTGGTAATTTAATGTGTATATATTTTAAAGCACTGAATCACTATAGAAATTGTGATTCATTCGATTCTTAGTATTTTCAATCGATTACAGGCTGAAATCAACCATTCATGATTCAAAAATCCATGTTTCAAGATTGATGCATATGCATCGTCAGGTTTTGTAATCGATGCATTGAAAAAACGAGTGAATCGTTACACCCCTAGTGTGTATGTATGTATGTATGTATGTTTCGTGAACGAGTGTCTTTCACTGCAGTGAGTCTATTGCAGCAGTCCCACTCAGCTGTCCTCTGTTCCTGTGTGCTTTCAGGTAGAGCCAGTCTGCATGGCAAAGCATCTCTGCAGATCGACCAGGTGCGCTCGGAAGACCAGGGCTGGTACGAATGCAGGGTCCTCATGCTGGAGCAACAGTACGACACCTTTCACAACGGCAGCTGGGTTCACCTCACAGTCAACGGTGAGACCACATCTATCTATCTATCTATCTATCTATCTATCTATCTATCTATCTATCTATCTATCTATCTATCTATCTATCTATCTATCTATCTATCATTCA